>JAADJG010000198.1:0-10601 GCA_012932025.1 Fusarium austroafricanum
CTTGCGGCTTCAGTGAGAGAATGGGGATATGCCTTATATAGTCCTACAATTAGGGGCCGAATTGGGCCGGAGGCCCAAGACGCCTGTAGTGGACCCACTTCCTTACAGCTATAGTAAACTAATATTTATGCTATAGGAGCAGAGTCTTTTAATCTAGACTAAAATTGAGGATTTTATAATAAGATAGAGTAGTTATTACTGTGGGTGGGGTAGCTGAGAAGAAGGTAATTATTTCCTTAACTAAGGGATATATTACGATATTCCCAAGTATTAACCATACTCCCTTAGAACTCTTCACAAAATGAATATTATTACGCAAAGCTAGTCTATGCTTATCTGCACCTTTATCGACAACTTCATGCTTAAAGGCTATTATTGGAACTCTCGCTCTTACTTGTTATTTAGATACTCTTCGAACTTAAGGATTGTAAGGCTTCTAAGGCCATAATAGAACTCTATTAAGGGAATTAGACCATAAAGTATGTAGCATATTATCGTTAATTATAATTAAGGACATGTCCAATTCTTTATGCCAGCTTTCATTATAACTGGGAATTTCTAGGCAGAAAACTGGCAGTAATTTACTGCCACTGGCAAACGTCTGCGCATTAATGTTAAGCCCACTCCCTAGGCAACTAAAGGCGGGCTTTCTCTCACATTACGCCCATCCTTGTTTTGTTCTGGTTTCTTTTCTCTTTTATTGCAGATAGTCCCTTTACTACTGACTAAAAGAGGTTATATTGCATCTTTAGCATCTTTAAGGCTTTACTTGTAAGTTCCTTTATTTACCCTTTCCTGCCAATACTAATACTATTAGAAACTACTAGAAGAACCCCCTTGCCTTTTGAAAAATAAAAAAGTTACTATCATGCAGTCCCTTTCTGAGTTTGCACCTAAGTGCGACCACGAGCTAACTCTTAAAGGATTAATAAGCAAGTGGCCCAGTGTCGCCGTGCCGCAGCAGCGCAAATGCAATCTACTGATAATCTTAGAGTCTTTTGAAGCGGCCAAAGAAGTCATATCGGACCGGGCAATCCACAAGCTGTGCGAGTTTCTGAAAACAGACAGATGGTTTAGCAACGCGCCTAATGCCAGTAGGCATCGTTGCTATAAATACTTTGGGGCCGGTCGACCAAATACCCTGGCGAGCCTTAGCTCTACTACCCCTACTTCTTTATTGTTCAAGCCCTCTTCCCTGAAAGTAAATCCGTGAAAAGGATATATTGGGATATATTACTTCTTTAGGAGGTGGAACTTGATCCTAGGGAGCTATTCTACCTAAGACTTAAGGACGCTAAGCTAGAGTTTTCTCTCGTTATGGGCAATAAGCCACAGGATCAAATACAAATAAACGCTAGGATCCGCAATCTATTAATTAAGCTAGATCCTTATGCTTTTTTAATCTCTTCCTCTATTGCAGATTCTCAGGCAAATATTTAGCAGCATGATAACTAAAAGGTTACTATTATAGACAATATCTCCCACCCAGAGTCGCCCAGTAATAACAAATTCCCGAATAACTACAATAAAGAACTTGCATACACCCAAAGTAACTTTAAGCGTCGCCTCTTTAAGTTCCAGAGCCAGCTCCACAAAGACACCACTAGAGGTTAGAAAGACTCTAAGTAATGTCTCCATGAAGCGCAAGAAAAGACAAAAGAAAACCGTCGCCATGCGGTCCAGGCTAAAGAGCATGTAGCTAGGTCTTAAGAACTTACTGTCCAGTCCTAGGAACTTGCAGTTAAGTCTCAAGAGCACGCTAAGACTGCTTCCCAGCTAGCAGACGCTCTCATTAAGAGTCTCAATGCTGCTACTAATCGTCCTAGCATTGTTATCCCCGATGATGGAGATCGACCTAGCAAGCGAGCTTGCGAGCTCGCCAGAGCTAAGCCATCGAATAACAAGGAAGAGAGTCGCCTTTAGGGAAAGTTAGAGGGCATATATTAGAGTTTGGAATATTTATTAGCTATATGGTATAGGCGATATTAGTATGGCTTCTTAAGGACAGGAAGGGAGGGATATAAGAGCTGCTTAGGAGAGTCGGCATTTACAAGTCTAGTCAAGAAAACTATACCTTAATCTAGCTCTAGCAAATAGTTTATAAATTTATATTATATTCAGAAAAGAATAAAAGATATAATTAAATAATAGACAACACTTCCCTATATATAAGCCCGTAACCAACAGAAGACACCTCCAGGAAAATACCAATAAAACTCTTAAGATAGCATCCTTAAAGTCCTCCCAAGATTATTATAGGTTATAACTATACTTATAATAGGCCTAGTCTTATGAGTGCGAGCAATATCGATATGGCTATTCTAGGACAATAAGCTATTAAATGGCATTATGCTTAGGAGAGCCGTTTTGTGATGGAGGAAAGCATACTGAAGGAGATATATTGTGCTTGCTGTTATTGTTGTTGCATTTGGAGTAATAAGCCTTCTTCCATGGCTATGATCCCTGTGCGTCCGCTGTGACTATTATGTGCCCTGTCTGCCGTGTCGATCGGGACAAAACCCTGCGAAGATGGGGGCTGTTTGATGTGGTGGTTTGATGATACGGTACCCTGTTGGCGAAACACTTTATCCGGGACGTGGCTGATACGCTCTTCTGGTGGAAGCAAAGATGCCAGTTGCCGCTGCTGTTGATGCTGATCACCATCGTGTTCGGAGATTGCAGTGGCTGATGTCATTTCTGCCAGTATCTTCTCGTACCCCTGGTATGCCACCTGGATCGTTTGAAGTGCTTCAATCGGCCAAGGATCTCTATCGTCGGACTCGTTGGTTTCTACTGCCTTGCGGCATTAATCTGAAGCCCATGAGAGGACAGCACAATCAATATAAGCACCAAGTTCGCTCGAGGCATGCACACCTCTTAGTGCAGGATTCTCCTTTACCTTGGGGATTTTTCCCAGTTGACTACAGATGGCTCGTGTAATGGCCGACGCTGGTAGTGCCAAAGAGCTCCTGGCGTACGTGCCGGCTGCAGAGGTCCAGGAGACCAAGAGGGCACTGGAAGTGCTTCAGTTGGGTTAGTTCTTACTTTATTCACTAGGACTAGACTAGAAAATGCATAAGACCGAATAATATTAGAATACGTCCTAACTACAAATAGTTCAACAACAGATCGATGACATGCAGCAGACAACAGTTGCAACGAAAGCTGCAACTGATTCCATCAGGTCTCACCTTCGTACCGATAAGATCAAGCGCTGGCTCTGCCCCCCAGATCCGTCTATAAATGCCAACCACGCGATGAAGCTCCGCCATGAGGGGACAGGTGCGTGGCTCCTAGAAAACCCAGTCTTTTAGGAATGGTACTCTGGGTCGCGTCGATATTCATGGCTGAATGGGCTCGCGGAATGTGGAAAGACAGTTCTTAGCGCGACTGTGCTGGATCATCTCGCGAAGGGAAATGACTGTCTTATTTTTCGCTTCCTCTTTGACTTTAGCGATATGACAAAACAGACCTTGGATGGCATGCTGCAGTCCCTTGCTTTCTAACTTCACTAAGGTAGGGCTGGTTCTGCAAGTCTTCTTGACGCCTTATTCTAAGCACACCAGGATGGCCGCGACCAACCTACTACGAAGACGCTCGAGGACCTCGTGCACAAGATGCTTGTAGTCCAGAAGAGAAGCTGTATTGTTCTGGATGCCTTAGATGAGTCAACAATAAGGGATGAGCTTCTTCGGTGGATGAAGGACTTAGCGTCCTGGCCAAAGGTGGCCGATGTCCAGCTGATTTGTACTAGTCGGCCTGAACCAGAGTTCATGCGCGAGATCCCCTTGTTGTTAGGTGTAGATAACTGCTTAGCACTCGACAAAAAGTCTATTAACGCCGATATCCGATCGTACGTCGCAGCGCAGCTTTCGCAATGACGTGATTTCCGGGACCAACCCTTATCCCAGGATCTCCTTGAGGAGATCCAGAAGAAAGTTGGCGATGGGGCCGACGGGATGTGAGATATTACTGTTTCGATCGATATGCTAATGATTTGCTGACGCGTTACCTAGGTTTAGGTGGGCGTTCTGTCAATTGGACACTCTAGCTTGATGTCGTCACGAGGCGGCCATTGAGGAAGCTCTCGCATCTTTGCCGCCGAACTTGGAAGACACGTACAGACGTATGGTTGAATGCATACCGAAAGAGCTCAAAACCGATGCAATACGGCTCCTACAATTACTAGTGCACTCCAAGCGACCCCTCACGCTGGCTGAGGCTAAAGAGGTAATAGCGACGCGGATCGAAAATGAACCGCAAAGGTTTAATATTAAGCGTCGACTATTTTGCGACACTAATGTTTTGGACTACTATCCCAGCTTAGTGACGGTCATTCACGCCACCAATAAAGAGCTGCATCTTGCCCACTTCTCTATCAAAGAATACCTTGTCAAGGCAGATCAGTTCAATATTATGATTGCCAGCATTTCCATTACGAGAACGTGCTTGACGTATCTTACAGACATCAACGGTAGCCACAAAGAGATCAAGCAAGATTTTCCGATGGCGAGATATGCGGCGGAAGTCTGGACAGGCTATGCTGCGTTGGCTCAGGCTTTACAAGATATAGCTCAAGCAACGGCCAGGTTCCTAGGAGAGGAAGCAACGTTCCAACGATGGGCTCGTTTGTATCAGCCTGATATGGGCTAGGTTAGTGACCCAGGTCCTCCACGAGGTTCCAGACTCTACTACGCCTGCTTCATTGGGCTCGTATTGCCTATGCGAGACCTTTTAGACAATGAAGCAAACGTCAACGCGTAAGGTGGCAAGTATGGAAACGCTCTCCAGGCTGCTGCATATAGAGGCCATAAAGAGATTGTCAGACTGCTTGTAGACAATAAAGCAGACATCAACGCGCAGGGCGGCTACTTTAGCAACGCTCTCTATGCTGCTGTATCTAAAGGCCATGAAGGGATTGTTAGACTGCTTTTAGACAATGAAGCAGACATCAACGCGCAGGGCGGCTACTTCGGCAACGCTCTCCAGGCTGCTGCATCTAAAGGCCATGAAGAGATTTTCAGACTTCTCGAAAGAAATGGCACCATTACATCGACAAAACGGTCTTTCTCTGGAACTCCAAGTAAACCAGCGAAAAAACTATGTCTTGATCAGACCTTCTAATGTGACACAATAATTCGTTAAGTGAACTCTACCTTTGACCTTGCTTTGAGCCTTATCGCTTTTACTACTGAGCAGTTTCCAATCGTGACTAGTTAAATCATTAGCTATTGTATAGTATAAAACTCAAGTTGTGTATATATAGATACAACTAACTAGCCTTTAATTGTAATAATGCAAATTCAAGCTGCTAATTACCCATAGTCGAACCGTCAAGTCATTAACCCCAATCCTGCTAGTAGCTTGCAATTGAATCCTCCAATAACCTTAACATAAGCTGCTAGTAGCTTACATGGAGACCTCTGATGCGACCATCGTGGAGTTCTCAAGGGATGAACCTGTCGTGCTGGGTTTATATTGGCAGAGGGAATGCTGGCTGTGTTATCGGAAAACGAGCATTTTAGTTAGGTAGCATAACCATATTGCTATTTTGGGTCGCTCGACGGGCAGCTGTAGAGGTGACTCTGAAGCTGAGCTGGTTGAGACAACCTGTATTGTCAGTTTATTTCGTGTTAAGGCGTTGCCCGCTCTATGAGCCTGACCCCACTTTATCTTAGATTAATTTACAAGTTCTTTATTTAATATAATAAATCTTGTGAGGTTTAAATAATACTGCAATTAAAGTTTAAGTCAAAGTTATTTGAAATATTCTAGTTAGCTGTATAAAATATTTTCGAATTTAATGCAGATTGGACACTCGGCAGGCTCCTTCATAATATTGCCAATATTAGAAGCAAGCCAGGTCCAGCAAATATTTATTATATACTGAACCGATCTAAATCCCTCTACCCAAACTTATGTAATGTTATGGCCAAGGAATTAATGCTGCTGGAGTCTGTGAGATATAGTAAAAAGTCTATAGTGGCTAGAAATAAAGAGACAAACATAAGTAGCAAAGGTCTAGAGAAAGATTCATAACCGAGCTATAATACTATAGAAATATTCTTATCAAACATCTAAACAACTATTGCATTACTAACCCTATTTGATATTTAGATTTTAATTCCTATGTAACTTGACTACTATATGTAGGCATCTTTAAGTAGCATAAGATCCTAATGCTGCTTTACAGCGCTCTCTATGCGACCTAAAATAGCTGCAATTCTAGAGTCCAATAGGTTGCCATTCTTCTCTTGTTTATATTTAAGTCGTCGAAGGTGCTTATCTTCCTGTGGCCTCCATCTGCGACGCTGCGTCTTTCTGCGTTGGAAAGTCCTAGTGGTCCCAGGTTCGCTATCGCTATAGCTGTCGTCTTCGAAGTTGGATTTGGTCCCCAAGTCATTGTCATCGCTATCGCTGCCTTCTCCGTCCCCAGCCACAAATATAGTGTCAGATATAGAGGAAATATGATTGTTTTCTGGCGTCCATGCTTCGCCGGATGATTTTGCAATTAAACGCAAATTCCTGGCTAGCCTTTTACGTTTCTTCAGGTGCGATACGGGTTCATTAGTATGTAGCTGATATGAAAAGGCGCTCAATTCAAACTGGACTTGGAATGTCATCTTAATGCCCTCAGTAATGCGCTTGAGAAGAACATTTTCGAGAGGCCACTCCTCGAACCGAGCAAGAAGTGCGCTAGCATCGGAACGGGGCACTGTTGCCTGCGATGGTATTGATGTATGCATCTCGTGTCCAGACGGTTGGATATCGTTAGGTGACTGTGTGACATCTGTTGCTGATGGACTTTTGCAAAAGCTTCCAGACCTTGTGGTATTACTGGGTACCGAATAGGAAGGGGATTTTGAGACTCTGCGGCGCTTGCGAGCTCCGTTGGCATCGTCGGAATCTTTGTCTTCTGAATCAGAATATGCATCATCTGGAAGTAAAGGGGAGTTATTTTCACGCCGTTAATATCCTGGCCCGTCAGGCCTGTCGACGCTCTCTGGAATCTTACTTCCTGCGCCAGTGACCTCAGACTGGTGGCCTTTGAGTATCTGTAAGGAGTTGTGACGGGAATGACGAAGAGATGGCATTGTGGAAGGCACTCCGGCTTCGAAATTAGGCTCAGGTTCTATGGCCTCGGACTCGCTACGGATAGATGGATCAATCACATCATCCGAGCCTTGTCCTTGGTGTAGATCATGACAGGGCCCTGCGATTGATTGGGTGGAAGTTTCAGGAATGCTATTGTCGCTCGCATTGTCTGCAGGTATTTCGCTTTCCTTGATGGGGCTGCGAGTCTGGAGATAGTGACTGCCGATTGATGGAAAACCTTGATGAACCTGGGAGCTATGACAATCGCCGTACTCAGAGACAGAATCAACAACCACGTTGTTTTGTTGACTGGGTGGATCAGGTCGAAGTTGTTTCCCGTCTGCTGCCGGGGCTAGTAGGAGGGGTTGCAAAATTGACATCTTGACAAGCAGACGTATCTCCGATAAATAAGTGATTAATCTCACAAGAAGATTGCTTGCTCGGTTCAGTATCAACCAGGTGAGCCACTTTTGGTTCATTTGGCCCAGCTGTGGCGGCTTTTGCTTGAGTCGAGTGTACAACTGACATAGTGTCCGTGCCAACGATAGCAGCTTCTGACTCAGTTACGCCGTTTTCGGTGGTAGTGAGATCTATACGTCAGTTGTTAGCAACTGTAACTCAAGAGTAGTCTCATAGTCTTAAAGGCTTACCCAAATAATCTGGGGTGCTGGTACGTGTTTCATAAGATTGTGAGCTGTCGAGTTGACTCGCATCACCTTCATCATCAGTATCAGATTCAACATCAGAGGGGATGTAAATCGCTGTGTTCTTGGATCTTCCGTGAGCCAAATGCGCCTCCTTGTCGTACAAAGATGTTATGGCTGGCCGAGAGGTAGGAAGAGCGAAGTTTTGCAGCAGCTTCCATTGCTCAAGGTCAATAGTCGACGAGGCCATGCTGGAGTTGTAGTGTGCGAGGAAGAAAGCAGTTGAGGGACTTGGTGTTTTCGGTACGACCAAGGTGAAAATAGAGATAGACGGGCATCGCACGACTTATATGCTCAAAGCTGAATCACACGGCCAAACGAGTCGCAACAGCCTACGAAGGCCTAGCTTACGGTCCTCCTCCCATCTCCCTGCGCCCTCCAAGATGGCGGCGGATCGGATGGGAGGAGGCAGACACGTAACCGCTCCTACTTCATACCAATCACTTCACTGCCGGGCCACACCGAGGCAGTCGTGCTGAACAGATGACACCGCTTTTACTACGCCGTCTCGCACATTGTCAGGGATCAACACCACTCGTTGGTAAGGCAGAACTCTTGGGAGATACCAGATAAGGCAGGTCGTGATAGCTGTCTAACTGTTCACGCACGAGATGTCGTCTGTAGTTGGTCAGAGAGCATCGGATAGGAAGTTTCCGGAAGCACTAGCTCTTCCGTTCAGCCGTGATAAGCTTGATACTGCGCCCGTATAGGTTGATCGTCCACTGAAAGGAACTAGTTGAACCATTCACAGGACCTAAAAGCTCGAGATGTCGTCATCATCGCCTCATGTTCACCACAATGCGAAACAATCAAGGCTGACGTGCCTGCAACACCAACGACTCGCCGGAAAGTGCCCATCCGGTGTCATAGAATCGGGTGAGCCGAGAGCGAGCAGCTTGTCTTAGTACCCCCTGAGTAGGGAACTTGCGATTCAGGTTCCATCAATAAGTTCAGACCTCACGCCCTGTGAGCTTGGGAACCAATCGAAGAAGGAAGACAAGCCGGAAACATCTGTAGCCGCCCGTGGCAGTTTCAGGAGGCGGGCGCGAGGTGGCACCATCCTACATCATGCTTTTAGGGGCAGGGATAGGATTGATGAGCCACTGCGGCATTTTTGCCATTGGCTGGACATCTTTTGGAGGCCTCCCTGTGGCAAGCATCGTCACGAGGTGCTCTGCCGACGCATAGGGAGGATCGAAGCGTAGTGAAGAAGTTAGGCGGGAGAATCCTTCCAAGCTGACAAGCGTTATTAGACTTCGTGAGAGGGCGAGAAGAGAGCCCGTACGGAGCTAGGTGTAAGAGCTAGAAACAGTATCAGAGGATGAACCGTAGAATTATCCTCATTCTGTGCAGTACCTTTTGTAGGGGCGGAGGCGAGAGCAAGCGTCGCCGTATTGCATTGATTCTTATTTGCAGGAGAACTTCATCTCAATGCAGCATGATGACACGACACGAAAGAGATTGAGAAAGGGGCAGAGGCTGAAGGAATTAATGGTCAAGGAAGAGGTGAAAATGGGGGGGCCACGGATGAGCGGAGGGTTGGAAGAAGCAGAGGTCAAAGATACATGTTCACAAGGCCTGACGAGGTTGCTGTCTTATATACAGAACGTCACGTGATACACTACTGGCTGGGCATGCGGCGGGCGAACCTTACCCATTTGGGCGGCGCCGCTAAACCGGAGGCGGCAGCAGCGTGTCCGCGATTACTTTAATAATAATAATTAATAACTTTCTTACCCTTTTTATAATAAGTTAATATCTTTTAATTAATTATAAAATATAGCCAGCCCTTTCTTAACTAATAGGCTAGCTTCTCTAGCACTTTCCTTTACACTATAATAAAATAGGCTAATATAGGCAATAGGTTGACCTATACTATAAGTATATAGTAGCTAAAGATTGCAAGATATACTTACGATAATAGTAGCAGACTAGGCAGACTAAATAATAAATTAATATATATAATATACTTATAGAAAAGGAAGCTATTCTATCTTTAAATAGTGCGCTCTATTAAGTTAATATAAAAAATACTTAGTAGTGGCAAGGATCTATATAATTGGTTGCTAGGTAAGGGACCTTATAGGGTTTAGATTATATAGTATAGCATTGCTATAGCTATTATTAGTTGTTATTAATTATTGGTTATTAGTTTTTCTTTAATATTAATTGTCTTTATAGGGTTAATAATAGAGAGGAAATGCTAAGCCTAGAGAAAAATATTTTTTTATATTTATAAATTAAGGCTACTTATTTTATTAAATTATAAGCTTTAGGCAGTAGCTATGCAATTTACAAATAATTTTAATAAAAGCTTAATATAAACTTTAGTATAATATAGTTAATAAGTAAGTAGGTCATCCAAGTAAGTAAGTTACTTTCCTTAACCTTTTTAACCTATAGCTTAAAACCTCAAGCTATAGCTTAAAAAGGCCAGCTTTTACTTATTAAATTCCTCCCTAAATAACTTAAGTACTACTTAATAAATTCTTATATTATGCCTGTCCTTACTGTATATACTATAGTGCTAACTACCTAGTCTAACTAACCTTCCTTAATTACTACTTCTTAATAATTTAGCTACTACCTATATATTAATATCTATCTAATTAATTACTTATAATACTTCCTATATAATTATTACCCTTCTTTTCTATAATCTAATCCTTTTTAACCTTTAGCACTAGCTTAGTATCTTATTTACTTATTTAAGATCCTTTAACCTAGCCTCTACTAAGGCTAGTTAATATAAAGCTGCCTTTATTGCTTTAATACTAGACTTTAAAGCTTTAATTATTAACT
>JAADJG010000200.1:0-183955 GCA_012932025.1 Fusarium austroafricanum
AGATTAGGTATTCCTTAGTAGATATTAGATTAGCCTATGGCCTTCTTGGTATGCCTATTATTCTGTAACCCGCCTGGGGAGTTACGTAATTTTTAGGCAGCATTGGGATTCATCTGATGGCAAAAAGCATAGTTCAATGGCGTTTATTTATACTGAAAAGACTAATTTATAATCAATACGACCTTTACCGATGAATCTGGAGTCTTGGCATCGCTGAAGTCCAGGCTCTCAAAGGCCTACAAGACGTATCGGAAATGGGGGTTCTGAAACACGATGTTAGCACATACTCAAAATTAGTTGTAAATGGAACATACCTCGAAATCAGTCAAATCAGCTGCATCTGTCGCCGATGGATCCTCATTATTTGTTCCTACAGCTGCGGCGGCAGCATCTCGTCTTGCGTTCCGCCTGACTAACAGCATCCGAAGCAAAATTGCAACCACCATCTGAGCAACCGCGCAGCTGAGAATGGTGATACATCCAGTTGGATAAAGAGGAGCTTCTGAGTCCAAGAAAGCATGAGGACCAATGACATTGCCAACACAGTAGGCGATGAACACCATTGCTGAAGCAGTGATACGCTTGGTGTAACCACCGAGGTTGCTAGCAGGCATCTGCATAGCTAGCACCAGGGAGCAAACGAATGCTCCAATAATGTAGTATCCGAAAAGAACGCCGACCTTGTGGGCTCCACGATCAAGCTTCCAGATAAGACAGACACCGATAATAGTGGGGATAAGATAAATAGTCATAATGATAGTGCGAATATTCTTGATTCGAGAGGCAAGAAAGGTACCGGAGAGGATGTAGAAAACTTGGAATGCACCCATAGGGATGCCAAGAGCAACAGTGTTGAGAGGGTCTTTGACAACGCCCTTAATGATCAGCTTGCCAAAGTTTGCAATGCCTCCATTGATGGTCTCGTTGAGCAGCATGAAGAGGACCAGAAGCCAGACTTGAGGGTCAATGAAAGCCTCGCGGATTTGGTTCCATTTGATGGTCTTGTTCATGACACCAGTTCGAGCAAGACGGCTACGACCGATGAGAAGGGCTCGCTCTTCGAGGCTGAAATGACGGGCTGACATGATGCTGTCGGGGAGGAAGAAGAGGAGAATGACACCCCAGACAACTGTCATACCACCACAGGTCATGAAGACGGCTTTCCATACTGGGAAGTTCTTGATCTGTCCGATCCCATAGGTGAGAATGCCTCCGATCTTGTATATGTTAGTAAGGCCAAAAAGTGAGGGGAGATAAGCATACCATAGCTCCAACGCCATTGCAGCAGTAGAAGATACCGGCTCTGAAAGGCTGCTGCTCACGCGTATACCACATCGAAACAATCATCATAAAACACGTCGTGATCGGCGCCTCAAAAACTCCCAGAAAGAATCTACACGCAGCCAAGGTTCCAAAGTTATGTCCCGCAGCTGTTAGAAGCAGCACACTACCCCATGCAATAACACACCCCGAAACAACCTTGGCCATGCGCGTTTTTTGAGCGAGGAACAGCCAAGGATACTCGGCAGCCATGTACGCAAAGTAGAAAATACTAGCGAACCAAGCATACTCATCCCCCGAAATACCCGTGTCCTTGAAGAGGTCAAAAACCGCACTATAACTTAACGCGTTTTTATCGATGTATTGAAGCATGTATGTTCCCATGAGAAGAGGGAGGAGAATTAGGTCGACTTTGCGGATGATCTTCTTGTTAAGGGTTGTGTCGGCGAGGAGTTCGGCGATGTATTCGTCTGTGAAGTTGTGTTGGCGGAGAAAAGTTTCTGTAGCATCGAGCTCGACAAGTTCTCCGGGAGTGACTGAGTCGAGCTTTGTCATGGCGATGTGCTCTTCTGCATCTTTTGCCTTGAGCCTATCGTCGGGCAATTGCCCTGTTGGTTGTGGCGACATTGTGATGGCTATTGGGTCACGAGACCACGTGACTCTCCTAATAATTTGCGTACTTTAGTGTTGAAGGAGAAGTAGAGACGAGAACTGAAGAGTTGAGGTCGGTAAAGGGATGTCATAGGACCCATATACCCTTCCATTTCGTTGTGTCAGCGATAAAATCCGGGGTACATGATCCTCGTATCAAATAACCGATTAAGCCTATCATTCTAGCTGCAGATCCCACCTAAACAAAGCTACGGGAGACAAGATACCGAGTCAAGACGGATTTTCGGCATCCTCACCAATCAGAGCATCTCGATATCCTGCTATTTAACGTAGATTAGGCCTAGTTCTAGTTGGACGCTATCAGTCCCCGATACTCGGTCCTCAGATTTGGCATCCGGACTTAATTCAAGCGATCGGCCCCATTTTCAACCAGCGAGTTTGCGGGGTATAACAAGTTCCCTGATCTAAAATGAAAGATTTCCGTCATTTATTCCTCATATTGGATAAGATAGGGCATGAACGGAACTTATCCGCTTGTTATCTCTGTAGTTGGTATCTCTGGAGCCGTTGTCGGAGCATGCCCCCGTTTTGAGCGGAGCAGTTTTTGGACGCCGATGAGGAGGCCCTCAAGCTAGTCATGACACTACTCCAAACTTTGAGTTTCGTCAATTTTACTGTATTTAACTTAATGGCCGTACTCTCACAACTACCAATTCATCACCTTGTCAAATTAAGCGCCACAATGGGTAGCCAAATCAAATCGGACACTCCCACCATCTCCCTGCCCCAGGGCAAGCTCGTCGGCGTCAAGCTGAAAGATGACCTACCCCAACCTGTTGATGGTTGGATGGGAGTACCCTATGCTTTACCTCCAACAGGGGACCGTCGCTTCCGCCCTGCTGTCAAACTACCCCCTTCACCCGACACTGTTATTGACGCCTCCAAGTATGGCTATGCAGCTCCCGGCAAGGCCCTCTTGGTAGGCCCAGCGCTTGAGCAAAGCGAGGATTGTTTGACAGTGAATATTTTCCGCAAGTCGGCAGATAAGCATGAGAAGTTGCCAGTTGCGCTGTATATCCATGGCGGTGCGTTTAATAGAGGTTCATCGCATATGCACAAGACAGCGTCCATGGTTGCGAATGCACCTGAGGCTTTTGTCGCTGTGAGCTTTCATTATCGTATTGGAGCTTTGGGTTTCTTGCCGTCGAGTCTGAGCGCGAAAGAGGGTGTTCTGAACCTTGGATTGAAGGACCAGATTCTCATGATGGAGTGGGTGCAAGAAAACATTGCAGCTTTTGGAGGCGACCCTAACAACGTCACTTTGTTTGGTCTCTCAGCTGGAGCTCATTCTGTAGGTCTCAACGTTCAATTGCCTAATCTAATTACTAATGTCGAGGCAGATTGGCCACCATATCATGCACTATAAGGAGGGAGTTGCACCCCTCTTCCACAAAGCGATTATTGAGTCTGGAGCTCCAACATCGCGAGCCGTCAGACCATACAACGCACCCGTCCATGAAGCCCAATTTAAGGACTTCCTCCGAGCAGTTGGCGTACCTGAAGATCTACCGGAGAATGAGATTTTCCCCTATCTGCGAATGCAGCCCGAGAAGGTCATCACAGATGCCCAAACCGCCACATTTGACAAATACAACCCTTCACTTCGCTGGGCATTCCAACCTGTCATTGATGAAGATATCATCGCGCGACCTCCCCTTGAGACATGGAAGTCGGGCAAGTGGCACAAGGTGCCTATCATGACTGGCTTCACCACCAACGAGGGTTCGCTTTATGTTGATAAGAAGATGTCTGAGTCTTCAGAATTTCGACACTTCTGGGCTGAACTGCTGCCTCTGCTTTCTTCTCAAGATCTCGATACTATTGAGGAGCTATACAGAGATCCAGCCAAGTTTGATGACTCTGAGTATAAGGAGACACGAGCGGATATGGGTCCACAGTACAAGCGTATCGAGGCTGCATATGCCCACTACGCATACGTCGCTCCCGCTCGTCAAACAGCCGAATTGGCATCCCCATCAGTACCTGTCTACCTCTACCACTGGGCCGCAGTGAGCACTGTCCACAACGGCGCGCAACACGCCGATAATATGCGCTACGAAGTCTGCGACCCAAAGGTCACATCCATATCAGAGAACCAGAAGACCCTATGCAAAACTCTCAACCACTACATCACCAGCTTTATCACAAGAGGTGACCCTAACGCGGTTGCTGGAGAGTATCCCCAGAGACCCAAGTGGGAGGCTTATGATGCCAAGAGCCCTAAGGTATTGAGATTTGGTGAAGGGAATGAGGAGTTGATCGGTGGAGATCTTGGCAAAACAGCCGTGTTTACGGATGATGATTGGGCTCGCAAACAATCCAAGTTCTGGTGGAGTAGGGTAGACATCTCACAACAGTGAATATCAGCGGAACAAGAATATTGAAAGTCAGAACGTTAAACTCTATAAAAGGATAGTCGCAGGATACTCAGATGCCGAAAGAGTGAACTATGCCCGCCAGCCATTACAACCGATGTCTGCTCTACCCACTACCCTCCTCCGCTCTAGGAGGATCGTTCTCTCGCTGGGTTGATATGCTGTGTAGGTGACTAGAAGTGTGAAACTTGAGCTCATCACTTCTTTTCCTAGCTGATGAATGATGGCCCGCGCTGTCTTCAATGTTACTCGAACTCGGTACCGAAGAAGCAGGCTCTGAGATATCCTGCCGGACAGGATGTTCGCTGCCGGTTGTGACGTTACCAATGTTGGATTGTTTGTGAGCTTGGCTGAGAGCGAAATCGCCAGAATCGAAATATTTCCTTTCCTTTTATGAGTTGTTAGCTTGATGATACTGCTGGTGCAGATAGGTAAGACGAACGTCCAGCTGGTGATGAAGAAGGTTACCTCGGCTAGGGACTATTCCATAACGACTTAAAAGACGCTTATTAGTTTCTGCATCCAGTCCAGAGGTTTTAGGTTGATTCATGCTTGTGATCCAACTTGGTTTGGTTGAGGGTTCAAAAAGATGAAGTGTATCCTATTCGGAATACGGTTGTCTCATTCTGCTCATGGGGACCCTCCAGACCCCTAAAACTTATAAATGACTATTACCATTGATGGTTAACCGTCATTTGACAGGATGTTGACGTAGTGTGGGAGATCCCATGTCAGAAGTGCATGCCAAAGCCAAAACGTGAATACGGATACGGGCCGTTCCCCCAAGTTATTAGTGCCAATGCAACCCTTCAATCACATGAAAGCCCAGATTTCGCACGATACAGTGCCTGGGCCTCCAAAGTCGCGATGTTTCAGGAGGGGATTGAGAAAGGGTCTTCCCTGCATACACTGGTCTGGTCGAGCACCATGCCCCGAAGTGCTGACCTTTGTTGGAAGAACTTTAAAACAGCTATAAAATACCGTGTAGCCCGCATCATAAACCACAAGCTGATCAGCATTCCAAACCCCTCAAAAAACCCATCTTTCCAGCCATGCCTTTCTTTCCTCAACCTGCATATCCCTCACGGCTCTCACAGCATTCATCGGCACAAGAAAGGTATTCGCTTTTCTTGTCACAGTATACCATGAGCCAAATATCAGCACTGCTCGAATCACCTACTGCACAGCTGTCGAAAGACCTTATATTCATGCCGAGCAGCTGTGTTCTCACCGTTCCGAAAAGCAACGCAGGGGTGAGCTCAACACATTAGGTCTGGGTATGGCACGGCTTTATGGACCGAGTCATGTTTTGAGCGTTCTTTCAGCGATTTAATCATTTTTGAACTGCGAGATTTCGAGAAATGGCTGGACTTCAGGAGACACGAGATTGGAACTCAATAATATTTGTCGGGGCATACACTGTGTATGGCATGGGCTCAAGGGTTGTTCAGCTGAGGGGTAATTTTTGTTCTAGATGGCAGTAGGGCCATGTCAAAATGACGAATTGGGGATCGGCGGTATAGTTTACCTATTTGAGATAATAAAACGACAGCAGGACAAACCTAAGTTTCCTTGAATCTCGATCCACAAACATCAACTGCCGAATACTGCTTCATTTGCCGCGATCATGATTCCAGGGTTCAAAGTCAAGATATCCCCGCTATTTCCAGAAGAATTAGCCGTTTAGTTTGCGGAGAGGCTTTGGCAACTGTGAGGAGAAGAGCGTAGCTGCTGATTGGCTTTATCAAGGCTGAGCAAGTCAAGGCATCCACTTGACTTAGTGGCATCATAAGGTTTTTTGAAGAGATGAACATCATAATGTCTCCACGAAGCATGAGTATAGTAAGATGGTGGTAGTAATTCAAAGAGAAAAGTCGTCATCGAACTGTCAATGGTACATGAAAATGATGTATAGGTGATATCACCAACTAGCCTATCATGGAGAACCACAATATAGCCGAGTATCACGTCAGCTTGCGTCTCATAAACCAGTGATCTCTGCGTTGGACCTCTCAACCTCATATCTCCCTTACTAAAAGCATTCCGAGCAATAATTTTGATCATGTCTAGCGCTATTGTCGTTGGGGCTACAGGTATGTGTTATATGCCCATGTCATGAACATCTATTTATTGGTTCATTAGGCATTCTCGGTCGCGAAATTGTCCACCAGCTTGGCCAAGATCCGCAGAAATGGACCAAAGTGTACTCACTCTCGCGCTCCCAGAAAGAGGAGTTTCCCTCAAACGTGGAACATAGACACCTCGACCTGACCGGTTCCGCCGATGATGTAGCCAAGGACCTCGATGGTATCACGGCTGAATACGTCTTCTTCGCAGCTTATCTTGAGCAGTCCGACGAACAGAAGAATTGGGATGTGAACGGTGACATGCTCCAGACATTTCTCGATGCCCTCGTCAAAAGTGGGATTGACAAGGAGCTGAAACGCTTTCTCTTGGTTACTGGTGCCAAGCAATATGGTGTTGCTCTCGGACCTGTCAAGAATCCTATGGTCGAGTCTGACCCATGGCTTACTGATCAGTCGACTTTCCCGCCCAACTTCTACTATCGACAGCAAGATATCTTGAAAGAATTCTGCAGCAATACCAAAGGGCGGGTGACCTGGAATGTCACATACCCTAACGATGTCATTGGATATGCCCGTGGAAACTTCATGAATCTAGCTACCGCTGTTGGTATCTACGCAGCGGTTAACAAAGAATTGGGCAATGAACTTGTCTTCCCTGGCTCTAAAAGATTCTATACTGGATTTGATTCATTCACTGACGCGGAGTTACACGCAAGATTCTGTGAATGGGTTGTCCTCGAGCCTAAAACTGCAAACGAAGCCTTCAATGTGGTCAATGGGGACGTTGAAAGTTGGCAGAATCTATGGCCAAAACTGGCCCAGCGATTCAACACCAAGGTCAATCCATCCCAGTTCCAGCAATCTCACCCGTTGAGTTCATCCAGCGACCTGAACCCCGTCACTCCAGCCAGCCTGTTTGAGGACCAAGCTGGACTAAAGGGCGCTGTGAACCTTGGCAAGGTCGAGCAGACAGTTGATTTGGTGAAATGGAGTCAGCAATCAGAGGTAAAGGAAGCTTGGGCAAAGCTTGCCAAGAGGGAGAACCTGGATGAAAATGCTCTTTCACAAGCGACTTGGGCGTTCCTTGGTTTTGTATTAGGACGAAGCTACGATCTGGTCATCAGCATGAGCAAGGCACGCAAGTTCGGGTGGACTGGGTAAGTTAAGACTTCTCTGTAAGACGATATGTTACTGACCAATTGAACCTAGATATTTGGATAGTTGGGAGAGCCTTGCTAAGGTATTCGATAAACTGCAAGACGCCGAAGTCCTTCCGAGGAATATGTGAGTGAGCTGTATACTTGATACATCAAACACCACGAGCTCCAGCTAGACAGAGCCTAGTCTAGGTAAACAAAGTTATCTTGGCAACTAGTTTGCTAGAAGCCAGCCGAGTCGAGCCAGAGGGTAGTATAATAGTGTTGGACAATTCAATGATCTGTAGCTTGTGCATCGTTCGGGAAAGTACAGACGCATCATGTAGAATGCTGCAACAAGGCTCATCCGATACATCAATTACTTTCAAAGGTATAGGTACTGACAAATCCCATTGACTATCATGATAACAACAATCTGGAATATAGCGTAAAGTGCAATTCCATAACCCGAGCTGACTAGATTTCACTAACGCGTTCCTCCAGAATCATCTCTAAATGGTTCAATACTTCTTCAAATGAAACTTCCAAGTCAAATGCCTCGGACCCGTCCTCGACTTCTCCAGCTTTGACAAAAACATCACCGATGATTCTCTGGGCCAAAGTCTCCACATCACGACCATTTGCCCATTCACCTGTCTCTCCCAGTCGATCAAACACCTCTAGTACAGCAGTTCGTTGTTCTTGGCCTGCTCCCGTGTCCAAAGTCCGAATGTCAAGCTTGGCTAAGCACTGTATTAAATGCTGCAGGCAGTCTTCGGGCTTCATGGACGTGAACTGGACAACCGTCGGGAATCTGCTCCGCATGCCACTGTTGGCTTGTAAGAGCTTCTCCATATCGTCGTCGTAGCCAGCAAGGATCACGACCATGTTTCCAGCATACTTGGGTCTGGTCATGATGTCAACTATCTCCCCCACAGCGTCTTCGTGAAACGAGTCATCTGTGTTAAGTCGATATGCTTCGTCAATGAAAAGAACCTTGCCAAGACCTCGGTTGAATAGCTTCCTAACTTTGGGTCCTGTTTGACCTGTATACTGCCCAACGAGGTCTGTGACTGAACACACGACAACCTCGTCCGAAGAGAGAAAACCCAGGTCGTAAAATATTGTTCCAACCTTTTTGGCTGCAGAACTACGAGCGATGTTAGCAGGAATATATGATAGATATCAGACAATACTTACGTCTTGCCCGTTCCTGGTGGACCTTTGAAGACAAAGGCAGAAGGAATATGGGGTTTTGGGTCGATACCAAAGCGTCGCATGCCGTTGGCGATTTTCTGGTACCGCTGAAATCGCCCAGAAATCTGCTCAAATCCAACAAAGCCTTGGAAGAGGTCTCTAGTGCGCGAATTAGAGTTGAACCATCGTTCCCAGTCAATATCGAAATCTTCCGCTTCCAAGTTGTGTCGATGCATATCAGCAAATCCAACATCTGCGTCCTTGAGGCGTCGCATCCTCCGAAACTTGGCCTGAACAAGGAGAGCCTCGACGGCAGCAGCATTTCCGAATTGTGGCCCTGTTCGCATTCGGCTCAGCATGCATCTCGCCACTTTGAGACCTCGCTCAGAAGCGGCAACACCATCTCTTGCCATCAACCGATCCAGAATCTGACAAAGCTCATCTTCAGTATAGCTGTCGAGTTTGATGGAGTATTCCCATGGGAAACGTCTCTGAAGTCCTTTGTTTGCGTTCAAGACCATCTTTTCCATTTCTTCAGGGTATCCACAGAGAATGACACTGCGGTCTGCATCAGGTTCACCAGACACTTCGGCTGCCAAGGTGTCAATGATGGCTTGTCGATACGAGTCGGTATCTTCTCCATCCGAACAGTCTTTATAGAGAATATGAGCATCATCAATAATCAAAATGCCTCCTTTGGCCTCTTCCAGAGCCTTGTTCGTCTTCTCTTCTGAGTCCCCAGTATGTTCCCCAATGAGTGCTGATGCGCGCTTGACGATGATCTTTCCTTCCGAGAGGAATCCTCCGTCGCTCAATGTTTGCGCGTAAATTTTCGCAATTGTTGTTTTACCGACTCCAGGAGCACCGACGATAAAACGATTTAAAGGTATTGCAATGCCTTTTGTTCCGTGCTGTTCGGAACGGCGGTTAAAATCGATGAGATGGTGTAGATCGCTGATTTCCTTTTTCACCGGGTCCAAACCGACCATTTCCTGCAATTCCTTCCATGCCCTGCTTGTGTTTCTTGAGCTTAAGGGTTCCACTCCGACTATATCTTCAATGGTGAAAACATCCTTTGGCTTGATTGCTTCCAAATCCTGGTCGTTGGCGGGGGTATTCGTCTTTGTCCATTCCACCCACTCCAGCTCGAGCCGCTGCCTTTTTCTGTTACATATTTCGTCGAACTTCTGCTGCAGTAGCTTTTCAATGGTGGTTGCATTCCTGTACTCCGATTTCTCGACCTTTAGTACTGCTTGCACCACAATCTTGAAGAATGTTTCGGCATCAGACTTTGTCCCAAATCCAGCGGTGTCTTGAAGACGATGGAGAAACTGCATTATCTCAACCTCTCCATAGTCCTCTATGAAGATGCGGTTGCCAAAGCGCCAGCGAGAGTCACTGGTTGCTGCCAGCGAAGCCTCGCGAGCGTCATTAAACTTCCGGTAGGCGAGGATAACGACTACCTTGTCTTTCCGGTCGTTGACAATTTCCATTGTTTTTTCCATATCATCGGTAGTATCGAACCACTCTGCGTTTGGAAAGAATATCACCTATCTCGTAGTTCAGTATGTAAAGTGTAGGGCAGACTTTGGACCTACCGTTGCGTGTTCTTCCTCGTCTTCTTCTGTAATGAATTGCTTTTCTTCTTGCCGAAAGTTTTGGCGGCACACCGCACCGATGCTGTACAAGAACTCGGCGTAGAGTTGCGCGATCCTTCTTTTGCCTTTGGGTGCGCGTCAGTAAAGAAATTTATGTCACATGTAGCCAAGCTTACCTGTCCCATCATCTCCATGAAGGACCATATCGAGCTTGATGTTACGCATGTCTTCTTTCCAACGCTTCGCAATCTCGACTCTTTCTTTGACCCGGAGGAAGTGAGATTTTACCTCTTCAATACCAATCATTGACATGATCTCGTCCATGATTACGTTTTCCTCGCCGTTTTCCCGTTTCTGACGAAGCCATTCCAAGCGGGAAGGAGATTCATCATCAATCAACTCAGGGTCGACGTGCTTGATGAGAGGCGTGGTCCATTCCTCTATTCGTTCAAAAGGTTTCCTCTCCTCGTCCGTCTCCCCCTTTTCCTGATCCTTGTCCTCTTCGTCTTCATTGTCCCCCATCTCTGGCTGTCCAACATCGCCCTCAATCTTTTGGTTATCTTCTTGATCGTGTTCTTTCGCGCTGTGAATATTTGACTTTTCATCATTTACATCTTCTTCCGACCTCTCTTCAACACTTGGCTTGGGGACAAAGCCAAAGCTTTCCAGCTCGTGCTGAGTGAATATTAAACTCGAATACGTGTAAATTGGCGGCGTTGAGGGGAGCACAGCGGGAGTGGGCGGGGAGCCCGCCTCCGATGACTCCGCATCTGCAGGCTCATTATCAATGAAAGTGAACTCCTTCTCCTTATCGGTCGGAGAAGCGTTGCTGGGAGACGCCATGACTGGTGTCACTTTGGTCCAAGGGCTTGTGCGTCCAGTTTCTTCGGGGGCATCGGAAGACATTGTCAAATTTCTTAAAAGTTGATGCTGGATTCGATAGAATGACCTTTGGGAAGTTTGTGAATTAATGAGTATCGTGAATGGATTTGAGCATTGGAGCAATGCTGAGAGTCAGCATTTATAGCCGACGTGTAGCTGACCGGCTTGTCAATTCACGCGCTGATCGCATACCAAAGTCCTTTTCTGCCTAGTCTGCCTATTCTGAGCCCCAATCAAGCTAGGATCACATATGTGTGCCGTCTTACATGTGGGGTGACCAGGGTGGCTATAGGGCCATTGTAATCCTTCCAGCGAAAACGCCTTGTGCTTGCACGTAAATGGGACAAAAGGAAAGGGACTAATGATTTCCTTCGGTTATAGATTGCTATTGAAATATAATTGGCTAGCTTGGAGAACCGATGTTGGGCTAATATCTTTGATTGCTAACTATGTTATTCATGGGTAAAATACGAGTACAATTATTTATTAATTAGTACTATTTTCTATTTATTCTTCAAC
This sequence comes from Fusarium austroafricanum, assembly GCA_012932025.1. Taxonomy (NCBI): domain Eukaryota; kingdom Fungi; phylum Ascomycota; class Sordariomycetes; order Hypocreales; family Nectriaceae; genus Fusarium; species Fusarium austroafricanum. The sequence goes on from JAADJG010000200.1 coordinate 11,748, forward strand.
ACTATATGCATGCATACTCTACCAACATAGGTTTCGGAGCCTTCCGGCAAGTTAGAACCTTCACTTCTAACCTATTCCTGCTGGGCCTTCACAATAACGCCATCGCCCTTGGCAGCTCCACGCCCAATATCTTGAGATGAAGAGTCCTCAATAACGGCGTCCAGGACCCCTGCATCCCCAAACTTTGCATTAATCTCTTCAAGCTCCAATCCTTTTGTCTCAACAAAAGTGAAATAAGCAATGATAAGGAATATGAAGTTCCAAGAGGCATTAATGAAATAAAATTTCCAACCAAGATCGGCCATTGCGTAGGCCATGGCGAACGAAGCCAGAAGGCTGCAAGAAGATTAGCATAAGACCCTTTGTTAAAAGGATAAGTAGACATACCCAGCTCCAGAGTCAAGCATACGGAATATAGCAATGCCTGTAGCACGTAGCTTAAAAGGTGACACCTCAGTTGGATATAGACTTGTCATTGGAGTGATTGAAAAGGCATAAAAGCCCTGGAAGAAAAATATGACGGCGATAGTTCCATATATGGCAGAGTTGTTGGTGCTTTCTCCAAACCCTAGAAAAGATTTAGCATCAAAGACCAAAGTGAAAAATGGAGAGGATTCTTACGCTTGATAAGACCACCGATAAGTAAAAGAGTAACTATCATGCCGCCGACACCAATAAAGGTCTGTAGTCTACGACCAAGAATGTCGAGCATGAAAGAGCCGACAACTGCCACGGCAAAAGACCAACAGTTGATGATGACTTGGATCTGGGTTTGGGTAGTTGTGTTGGTAATACCCGCCTGGTTGAGAATCTTGGTGAGATAGAACCTCGGACAGTCAGTTACATGTCCTAACATTCATCGCAAATCAGTGGGTTAGTGACTCACGAAATGATGAAGTTTCCAAACATGTTGATCATTGGTCCGAATGTGCAGAGAATTGCAAGCCTACGTCTGTTCGCTTTGCTTGAGATCATTTCTCTCCACGGATTGCGAGGGTACTCCTGGGCTTCACGCAGGATTGTGCTTCTGATCTCCTGTAGTTGCTCGTCTCCCTTCTGGAGATCCATCTTATCGTGTCCTTGCATAATGATCAGGACCTCAAGAGCTTCTTGTTTTCGATCTTTAGAAATCAGCCAACGAGGAGACTCTGGAACGAAGGGCACAATCATGACCGCAATCAGACTGGGGACGAATTGTAGGAGAGAGGGTAGTCTCCAGGCCCAAGTGCTTTGGATATTTTGACTTCCATAGTTGACAATTGCCGAAGCCAGGCTGCCGACGTAGAAACACGAAAAGAACAGCCCCAGGACTCGTGCACGTCGACGTGGAGGGAGCAACTCGCCCAAAAGTGTTGGCGCGGCACCATTACTGATCGCCGAGCCGACACCAACGATGAAGCGAGCAAGGACAAACATGGGAACATTCTGAGCAGCGGCTTGGATTATGATGCCAATCGTAGTTATGACCGAGGCGATGTAGATGGCACGTCGACGGCCGAAGTGATCAGGGATTGGGCCCATGAGAAAGGCACCAAAGATGCTGCCCATCCAGTTGGCGGCATTATTGAGACCTTCGGTGGCTGTTGTCAAATGGAAGTATTCAGAGTATGATGGTAGGATCAAGAGGCCATTCATGACGGATGCATCGTAACCGAGTGTCTATCCCTGTCAGTTAAGAGTTTTCCCAGAGGTACCCATACAAACCGCAGAGTTGACAATGGCGACAGCCAACAGAAGGGGCATGAGAATCTTGTGGTTGGCAGGCACAAGTCTCGAGACATGTTTTCGTTCAAACGCCATCGTTGAAATGTCAATTTGAAGAGATTGAAGAAAGCCGCTGGTCGTTTGACTTGAGCGAACGCTGGAAGAGAACTGCCAGGTCCATCTTATATGTGCAATTAGTAACTACCGTCTATCATTGGCTTATCAAGTCTGGGGAAAACGAGATCCGACCCTATCGGTAGCCTATCGGTATCTGTTCGGAGAACCCCGCATTACAATTCTAGATCTCGGGGACAGTAATTAGATAACGTTCTGACCAACAGCCAATAGCAAAGCTGAGCCGCACTCGGGCGAGCTCGGGCGAGCTGACCCGCTAGTCAAATCATTGCCAGGCTAGGCAAGTCGCGAACAGGGGCATGGTCCAAGCGAAGAGAGCTAAGAGATAAAAGAGGAGGGTAGTTATCGCAAGAATGATAACTGCACTTTGTTGTACAACCGAAAATCAATCTATCAAAATGCCTGGACCTATCCGAGAATGGCCCGCTTGGCCCGAGTACACTTTTGACTCTACTGCCCCCTTCAAAGATTCTGAGTTCTTGGCTGTCAAGAAAGCAATCATTGAAGAATATGGTGCCGATGCACTATACAAAAGCTGGATCAAGGTCTGCAATGATCTTGAACACATTACCGATGAGATCGTGAAAAGGGGCAACAATATAATCCCTGTCTTTGACACAGTTCAAGTTCTAGACAAGGGCTTTTCTGAAGAACAACAGGCTGAGATTAGAAGAATTGGTTCTTTTATCTGCCGAAGCACTGTTCCTCAAGATGAGGCGAACAAATTATATACCGACCTCAAGACATTTGTCGCCGATAACAAAGACCGGATTGAAGCATGGCCAAAGGATAGTCCTTCAATGCTGATCCTGTACAACTCGCCGACCCAGAATACCCTACGTTCACACCCAAACCACCTAAAACTACAGCGGAAGCTGAACGAGCTTTGGCGCTATTCTTCGGAAGACACCTCTCCAGACCCTTTAGCCTATCTTGATGGTGTCCGCGATCGTGCCCCAGGCCAGCCATTCCTTGGTCTGGGTCCTCACATCGATGCGGGAAGTCTATGCCGTTGGGCTGATCCCACATACCGTAAGGTCTACGACAGTATATTTTCTGGCAAACCCGAAGATCACGATGCATACGACCTTGATTCCCGCACGGATGCTAACCAAGAGATGTATAAGGGTCCTGCGCATTCCAGTGTCCTCCGAACGTTTCAAGGTTGGACTGCCCTGACACCAACGGCACCAAGAGAGGGTACCATCATGGTCTATCCAAATGTCAAAACTGTGATCGCTTATCTCCTCCTGCGACCATTCTTCAGCCCACCAGAGAACGCTGATGATATCATGGACGCCGAGAAGTGGACTTTCGATGACTCAACTGGCTTCTTTCCCGGAACCATGAAGCCGGAAAGCCAGCGTTTGAGTCGCACATCTCATCCACATCTAAGATTGGAAGAGTGTCTTGTGCACATGCCAGAGGTACAACCAGGCGACACAGTCTGGTGGCACTGCGATGTAAGTAACAGCCAGTTCATATCAGTCTCGACTGAATGGCTAACTCCAGATAACCACAGGTATGCCATGCAGTAGATACCGAGCATCTTGGAAAGAACAACGCCTCTGTCGCGTTCATCGCCTCGTGCCCTTCAACGCCGGCGAATAGAGCGTATATCAGGGAACAGCTGAAGGCCACCTTGGAAGGTCGTCCTTCTGCTGACTACGCCGATGGTAATGAGTCGAACGAGAGTACTTTGAAAGGATACGTGGGTCTTGATGGACTCAGTGAAGAAGCGCGTAAGGCTTTCGGATTTGATCTTCTGTAAATCCTGTGATTATTCCGATAGGTCGAGGACGAGAACACTCGCGAAATTGAAACAAAATCATTGTAATTTCATGAAACAATATCCAAGATTAGGAAGCAGAAGTAATATGAGGCCTTGCCTTCTTGGGATGCTTGATTTGTTATATGCCCTCGCCCATCCTCTCACGCAGAACCCTGGAAGCATTCCGAGCCAGCAGGTTATGCGACTCAACCGCGTCTAACAGCTGAATACTGGTATCGATTGCTTCAAGATACTCACGATTCTCCTCCCCACCATTACTTTGGCATTCCCGTAAGAGGAGCATAGCGGAAGAATAAAGATGATAAGACAGGGCCCTACTATCTTAGTATGCCGGATAACGATAATGGTAAGAATTTGTAACATACCACTGCTTCCTCATCGACGCCGGCTGATCCCAGCTACGATTGATCCAGATGAGGCTCATGGCAGATGTAACGCTGACAGTCCGCGCCCAGTGGTATTCATTAGGAGAAGACATCCATTGCTTCTGGAGGGTTCGGTTGATGTGCATCCGTAAATGTAAGAGCACGACAGTTATATCATATCGCTGCCATTTGATCCAAGGCTGGGCAGCCTCCAGGGCCTGGATCTCTATATCCGTATCTGAGTCGCTTTCAGGTTGGAGATGGCGGGGGAGCGTGTTAATAATACCTGCCAACTCCTCATCGGCTGTCTTGACGATGGTGACAATATTCTCTAAGGACTTGTTGCCATATTTTAGCGATATCCTAAATTTGTATATGACTTGAGATGTTCGTGCCATGAAGATGTGATAGTGAACGGGGTCAACCAGGTCTCCTTGTACGCTTAACTGAGATACAGACGGAAGAGGTACATCGAAGTCAGAATCGTCGATAATAGGCGACTGATGCGTTATGTTCAACCTGAAGAAGTTAGAATCAACAAACGGTACGAAGTCTATTTCAATATCAATTTTTTCACCATTCGCAGATCACAAGTGTCCACCATAAACGCCGTTCTCCTTCAGGGCTCAGATGCTGACCAGTGCCTTCAGAACCCACTTCACCTAATCGCATCCGTTGCGCTATGCGCAGAGCTGACGCTTGCAAATGATGTCCCATCTCGGCGTCTCCTCGATTGTTGAAATTCATATTGAGCACAGCCATCGCCTGGACAGTATGTATGTTGGGGAAGCGCAGGAAGTCTGCTTTGTTGAGACAAAATATGGCTGCATCATACCAGTTCCGAGATATTTCCTCAACCGTCAGTCCTGGTAATACTTAGTCTTGGGGACAAACGAAGGGGTCGAGTGGCATACCTGAAGGGAGTGGGAGCCTTTGAGCATCGTCATCTTCCATCATCAGGAGTGCTGTCTGGTTGCGGGGTTAGGATCTACAGTCTGGGAGCTTTTCATGTGACTTACACCTAGAACGCTGAAGTAGACTGCGAGCCACGGCGCATTGGACTGATCGAGAAGTGAACCATTTTCCAAGCTGTCTACGAGGGCGTCGCTCTGTTCCTTGAACTGGGGATATTCAACAGCATAGTGCACCCAAGAGTTCCACGTTAGATCGAAGTCTACAAGCTTCTTACTACAATCTACATTAGGGAGGATGATGTCTGCCCATTCGAACACAGATGAGCTTTTGATGTTAGATGACGAGGCAAGGGTTTGCCAGAGTTCATCATCCAATTCGGGCGGAGTGTATTCAAAATGGTCCAAGAGCTGTCGATTTCGGACAGGATGAGCCTGGGGACTGGACGTTTGAGCATATTTCTGAGCCTTCAACGCCTGAATCTCTTGTCGTAAACGATCATTTTCCTGACTTAGCTCTTGGTATGTCGCGGTCTGGGAGCTATCCTGCCACCTTGTATAAGATCATCAGCTCCAATATACTAGCAAAAAAGAACTACTGCGACATACGTAGTCACCTGGCCACGGATGATAACCATCTCTCTGACACATGCTTCAACTTCGCCTCTCTTGATGCATCGTGAGCAGGGGACGGATTTATCGCATTTGACTTTTCGGGATGAGCAGGACAGGCAACTCCTCGGCGCTCGTTGCGTCGTTCTCAAGGGTATTGCATCACTCGCTTGCTGGGCCATGGTCGCTCTCTTAGGAAGAGCAGGGATGAAGAACAATACTGGTTGGTGGATGGGAAAGGGTATGGTTGTGACGGGCCTCAAAACTCGCCCGAGCTCGACCGTTAATGGGGCCCAATGTGATGTGATTGGACGACTGTACGCGGGGTGCCGCTTAACCTTGACGATTGAGAGTTACTTAAAATCTTGCCTAAACTTGTACTGAACTTAGGTATTCCTTAACAGATCTCACCCCCACAGCCCACCCGTATGTAAGCATTTGTAGACCTGCGTTGACTAGTACTTAATCCGCTCTTCGCTGACAACTTTGAGTCCTCCAAATCATCTAAAATGTCATCTATTACGGTGTTCCGTGGCGCCGCCATTCACTCCCTTGACTTGAATACCCTGGAGTTCCTTGACGACGTAACGCTCGTGGTCAACGATGGCGTCATCGCCAGATTCTGGAAGCATAGCGCTGATGTCCCAACCGACGCTTACCCTTCCGATGCCAAGATCCTCACTCTTCCACCCGGAGAATTTCTCATTCCCGGTTTCGTCGATACTCACAATCATGCGCCCCAATGGCCGATGCGGGGTCTTGGCCAGGGCCTTCACATTCTCGATTGGCTCGACCAAGTGACATTCCCCTTTGAGGCGCGCTTCTCCGATCCCGAGTATGCGTCGAAGATGTATGAGAATACTGTACAGGATTTCCTACGACAAGGAATCACAACTGCCTCATACTATGGATCCCGACATGCTGAAGCAACGCGCATTCTCGCGGACATATGCCATGAAAAAGGCCAGCGTGCTTTTGTAGGCAAATGTAACATGGACAGAAATGCGCCAGAATATCTCGCTGAGAAGAGCGCATCCGACTCTCTCCGAGAGACAAGGGAGTGCATCGATCACATTCGGGCTTTGAAAACCAACACTGATGGCCAAGAGGGGCTGGTGAAGCCGGTGGTAACGCCAAGATTTGCCATATGTTGTACAGAGGAGCTCCTTCGTGGTCTTGGAAATATCGTCCAGTCCGACAATACCATTGCGATGCAGACACACTTCAACGAAGCGCAGCAAGAGATTGATTTCACCAAAGAGCTCTTCCCGCAGTTCAAAGGGAGCGAGGCTGACTTGTATGAACATTACGGGCTCCTCAACAGGCGCAGCATTTTGGCTCACTGCACCATCATGACTGATTACGAAAAGGAACGTCTTGAAGCCCTTCAATGTGGTATCGCACACTGCCCTATTGCCAACATGACAGTTGGTGGAGGTTTCATGGTTGCACCCATCCGTGACTTTCTCCGTCGCGGCATTAAAGTCGGCCTAGGAACGGATAGCGGTGGCGGTTGGGCATCCCAGATGCTATCTGTGATTCGACAGGCTATGATCGCATCCAACGCTCGCGAGGTTTTATCCGAGGGCGAGGATAAAGCTCTTTCGCTTGAAGAAGTTTTCTACCTTGCGACTATGGGCGGTGCAAGGGTTATGTGTCTGGAAGATAAGATTGGCAATTTTGAGGTTGGTAAGGAGTTTGACGCTATTTGGGTGAGCACCACGACGGGATTGCATTCTGCTATGACGCCCAGAGAGGAGAAGGATTCATTAAAGGGTTTGTTTGAGAAGTACGTTATGACTGGCGATGACAGAAATGTTGCCCATGTTTTTGTTAGGGGTCGAAGAGTCGCTGGCAGCCGTGGGCAGTGATACATGGCGTGTGGATGGTTGTTAGTCAATATGACTACGACATTGGTTTCAACTGTTCTCGTGTACCTCCCCCGGGGAACGCTCGGCACATTCGAATCAAACCCCTCACCAGTGATGGATGGGCACGGATGTAACCTTACCTTCCCGATGCGGAACGGCTCTTCACCTCCGCTTATCTATAACTCCCGAAGGATTTCAAACTTCAGCTTCGTATTGGTGCGCTATGTATTCGCAAAAGATACTATGCAATTCCGAAGTGGCGCATCTTTAACCAGTTAGGCTTGCGAGAGCATCAATACTTGGAACAAAAAAGGGAGTGCTAGAGCGTTACCGAGCCTAAGAGCCGAGATCGTATGTTGGTGAGGGGATTCAGCCTGATGATGATACCCATTGATACAATGTATATGCTTCACGTTGATCATCTAAGTTGAGATAAGATTGGTGCGCGTGTCATTTCACCAATCGCTTAATCCGCAACTACCCATTGATACAATGTATGTTGGTCACCTGAGTTAAAATAATATTGGTGCGCGTGTTCCTTAGCCAATCACTTAAACGGCAACTAACCATTGATAATATGTATGTGCTTCATTTTGATCACCTCAATTACGACAGCATTGGTGCGGGTGTTCTTTGGCCAATCACTAAAACCAAAACCACTTATTGATACGATCGATGTGTATGTGCTTCGTGTTGATCATTTCAGTCAAAATAACATTGGCGCGCGTGTTCACTAGCCAATCACTTAAACTGAAACTACCTAATTTGATTTGTGGAATGTTCTTTATGCAAGATCGTCAGTCAAAGCACCGGCTAAATGCTATACGGGCAGACGGGCTCTAAGGACGGATCTGCAGATGCAACATCACCTTTGGCGCCCCAATGAATATCAGCCCTCAAACCCACTAAATCAGATCATCTGGGGTACTTCTGTGGGGTACTAGTCTGATTGTTCGAATGGTCGTTTCATGCTATGGCTCGTCACATATAAATGACAGCTCTGCAGCACAACCATTCGGCTCCAGCAAGCCGGTACAGCTCCAAACAACTTCACCATGGTCATGATTAAGTTCACGGCCCTTTTGGCAGGCGTCCTCAGCCTCGCCCTTCCATCCGTTGCTCAATCACCAAAGGTCAATGATTTGGCCGACGCCTTCGACTTGACAGAGGTGTCCCTCACTGATAGTCGATGGATGGACAACCAGAAGCGAACCATGTCATACCTTCTCTCGATTGATCCTGATCGTCTTCTCTACGTTTTCCGCAAGAATCACGGACTAGACACAAAGGGCGCACAGACGAATGGTGGTTGGGATGCACCCAACTTTCCTTTCCGAAGCCACGTTCAAGGCCACTTCCTTAGCGCCTGGTCGCAATGTTACGCTAGCACCGGAAACAAAGAATGTGGCTCTCGAGCGACCTACTTCGTTCAGGAACTCGCTAAGTGCCAGGCCAACAACGAAAAGGCTGGGTTTACCAGCGGATACCTGTCGGGTTTCCCAGAGTCTGAGATCCAAAAAGTGGAGGATAGGACTTTGACCAGCGGCAATGTCCCTTACTACGCCATTCACAAGACCCTAGCTGGGCTTCTTGATGTCTATCGTCATGTTGGAGGTGATGCTGCCAAGGACGTCATGCTCAAACTAGCCAGCTGGGTTGATACTCGCACTGGGAAGTTGAGCTATAGCAAGATGCAGAACATGTTGCAGACCGAGTTTGGAGGCATGAACGAGGTTCTCGCCGATATTGCCTACTACACCAAAGACGCAAAATGGCTCAAGGTCGCTCAACGCTTCGACCATGCCGTCATCTTCGATCCTCTGCAGCAGAACGTCGATAAACTCTCTGGCCTACACGCCAATACCCAAGTCCCCAAGTGGATCGGTGCACTCCGCGAGTACAAGGTCTCAGGTGATAAGAAGTATCTCGACATTGGCCGCAATGCTTGGGACTTGACTGTTCACAAGCACACCTACGCCATTGGTGGAAACAGTCAGGCCGAACATTTCAGAAATCCCAATGCCATCGCGAAATACCTCACCGACGATACCTGCGAGGCTTGCAACACCTACAACATGCTCAAGCTGACACGTGAGCTCTGGGCTCTGAACCCAAGTGATGCTTCGTACTTTGACTTTTACGAGAATGCTTTGATGAACCATCTCCTCGGACAGCAGAATCCTCAGAACTCTCACGGTCATGTTACGTACTTCACACCATTGAAGCCTGGTGGTCATCGCGGAGTCGGTCCAGCTTGGGGTGGCGGTACATGGAGTACCGACTACGATTCGTTCTGGTGCTGTCAAGGAACTGGAATTGAGACCAATACCAAGCTCATGGACTCTATCTACTTCCATACCCAAGACACGCTCTACGTTAACTTGTTCACACCTTCGAAGCTCAACTGGTCTCAACGCAAGGTTTCTATCACTCAGACAACAGAATTTCCCCAAAGCGATACGAGCACTCTCAAGATTGGCGGCGAGGCTAGTGAATGGACACTGGCAGTCCGAATTCCATCATGGACGTCAAAGGCTTCCATAAAGGTGAACGGCCAAGCAGTCAATGTGAACATCCAGTCAGGAAAGTATGCTCTCGTCAAGAGAAAGTGGAACTCGGGTGATACCGTCACATTGCAATTCCCTATGAGTCTGCGAACCGTTGCTGCCAACGACGACACCAATGTCGCAGCGGTTGCCTTCGGTCCCGTCATTCTTGCAGGTAACTACGGCCAATCTTCGCTGAACTCCATGCCTACTATTGATCTGGCGACTGTTAAGAGAAACGGAAACAGTGGTCTGAAGTTTGGAGCTACTGCAGATGGCAAGTCTGTTGAGCTCGGTCCTTTCTATGATGCGCAGGGATTCAACTACAATGTTTACTGGAAGCTGAAGGGGAAGCTTTCAGGTTGAGAAGTGGGTAGGTAAGGAGGATCTAAAGCTTTGAGAGAATATTTGTGAGACACCAGGGTTGTTAGTTTGAGAGTCACTCATTCCTCTTCATAGCGTGTGCTTCCTTCGCTCAATGACACTAGTTCGCTTACCGCATCACCCCGATTATGTGAAATGAGTTTGGTGATGATCACGAGAAACCCATGTAGTTATCTGGAACCATGACTGAAGTATCGAGGCCAACCCAGAAGTAGTGCTGGTGTTCAGTTGGATACTCGTTGCAGGGGCAAAGTGTCGTGCTTTTAGTGGGGTGTAGCCCTCATTCTTCTTGTCTCTTTTTGAAGCGAATAGTATAGGAAAAGGCCCAGGCCAGCAGCTTTAGCCAGAGGCGAATGAAACTGAAGAGACATGACGAAATCAGATCCGCCTCGCTCGGCCACGGCCAAACCAAAGGCCCCAATTACGTGGCCCATTCCGAGTCAACAGGCACTACCCGTGCACTGGAGCCAATACATAATATTCCAAGTCCCAGCTATTTGAAAGCAGGTAGCGTAGGCTGAGAAACATAATAAAGAACACAGTTACCAAGTCTCAGTGCATGTAATGGAACCCGAGCCCGTATTTCTGTTTCGTCATCTTTCCGGCCAAGTTGCTCCTCCGAGCGGTCAGCTTGTCAAATCATGACTGAGCCCGGAATGAAAGTTCAAAGTATAAAGTAGCACGGTCCTAAGACATCACACGAGTTTGACTTGCTCTCAAGTGCTGGGTATCTACTTCATTATATCTATTTACTGCTTCCTATTGCCATCCCTTCAACACCTCTAGTACCCCTGCCGACACTATAAACATTCTAAAAGGTATCGCCGCTACACACAGATCCTCTTGGAACTATGTTCACCCATATCATTAATCATTGAGTCCACGATGACTCCCCTAAGCTTCTGCCTTGGGAATCCAGGTCCCTTCATCAAGCAAACGCAAATCTTAGCTAGATTCTCCACCAATAGACTCAAGCTCACACGAATTACCAGCGCCTGTGTTTTAGGACGTAGAACCTGCGGAGGGAAGAAGTTGATAAAGCTCCAACTCTCTGGTTGCGGTGTTTTCGGATCCTCGTGGTCCATAGAATTACCAATGTCCAACTCAAGCGTATCTCTTTCCACAATGTGAGCTCCAAGCGATGCAAGTTGCCTCTCAATTCCAAGAACACTGCAAAACTGCAGCGCAGATTTATCAACCTTGTCAGAAGCGCTCAAAAGATCAGTCCCCGTAAACTCCTGATCCCACCATCTGCCACCCCATGGGAGTGCCGCCAGGTGTTTGTATTCTATCTTTCCTGGGCCCAGAAGCCACTTGAGCTTGAGGATCATATCATCGCGCGCGTTGAATCGTAGTGTGGAGCCAAACATGCGGGTTTCGTCTGAGAAAGGAATAGGTGAGTCGGGGAACTTGTTAAGGAGGAGGTAACCCACGTTGAAGCACGACTGTGTAAGTCGGTATGTGAACGACGTGGGTGATAGTGGCTTGGTGGAATTCCACGGGAGGGTGCCAAGGGATGGTGGAATCGTAGATAGATAGGGGGCTTGCGAGTAGGATGGCATGATCGGATACGTAATTTGGGGGTCGATGACCTGCCCATAGTCTGGTGAGGAATGGTTCATAAACATGGTATCCTGTTGACCCAGAGGTATGGGAGTTTCGGCCTGCATAGTCTGAGAAACAAAGGGACTTCCCGGGAGTCCCGAATCTCTCTCCTTGGCCGAATCGTCTCTGTAACTGGGCGACGCCGCCTCAGGTCGCCCGACCGAATTTGTCTCTTCTGGATCACCAGCTTCATTGGCCAAGCTCAGAACCTGCGTAATGACGTTTTGCACATCCGCTGCCAAAGCAGGATATTGCTCCAGAATATCCTCCTGCAGCATCTTATCCGCAAAGTCAACAATCACGGTACTCATTCTCTCAATCACTCCTTCAAGTTGCTTGAGCCGCTGCATCCTCGCCGCTTCGGCAGCCTGTCTTCGCTTGCGGAACTGTTGTTGCGCTTCTCTATTTCTTTCTCTTCGACTCTGCGCACATTAGTCTGGGACCATTAATGTAAGAAGTCCGACTCACTTTGCTGGCGTCAGTGCACATAGCACCAAGGTAGTTCGGGCTCTTTGACTGAGACATGTCGACTTTTACGTAAAACAGGAAAGTATTAGTCCGAGATTTGTTCGGACTTGCAGTGGACTGATGGGCTGGATTTGTATGATTGTGAACTCAGACAGCAGCATAAGAAGGTTGGTAGTCCCACAGAGAAGATGACAAAGGTTCGTGGCGAAGTAAGCAGAGATGATGACCCAGAAAAGTCCGAGGCATTCAACTCATCATAATGACCCATGTCATGTCATGCTGATCTTACTGGCCACTGGTCCTCTTCGCGTCTATTCCGCCCAAAGTGGTTAGTACTCATCACCATTCAACCTTATGTTCAACCTTACGCGAAGCATCAACGCCCATCTCATAATTACAAGATATAAATGTATTTCCATCAGCGCCAAACAATTCTTCGGACGGTTTATTGGATGATTTTGGGCTCTGCCTCATCCTCTGTGGTTCTCTAATTGGGCAGATATGCCAAGGTGAGAAATTCGCTGATCAAAGCTGACTGTACTGTAACTTCTGTGGCAGGCTAGATTAAGATCGTAGTAAGCCGCGATTCGCGAGTCACGAACAGCGAATAGCGAGGCATGAGACTTGTCATGAACAGACATTTTCTCCGCCTTTTCATATCTGGTAAATGGTGCTGGTCTGCTTTCGCCCAGTAATATTGTCGCGATATTATGCGACACATATAAATCTTACCAGGGTTTTGCAGTCTGGAACGCTAAAGGCCAATGAAATTCGAGGCAATCCGAGGCTATTGCATCACGCCCACCTTCCTCATCATGTATATCTACCTAGCCAATGCCCGAACATCTTCGGATATTACTCGATGTGCTGATTTGAGGAGACCCATGAGCAAGGTATATTTTCGGCGTTAACACAACCTCTAAGATGGGATAGAATACGGTTCATAAATCGCCTCACCGCCTCCATAGAGATAACTCAGTGTTACTATCGCCGTGGCTTCGGCCGCCTTGAATTCCTTTATTCACAAACCTTGGCAATAGTGAGAAATAGGGCCCCATGGTCATAACAAGAAAAGCTAACCACTTTGGGCCAGGTTTATGAGAAAAGCACCAATAATACGTAGTCCAGCGGTTTTGAGATAATATTCTGAGAGTAGGCTCTATCTTCGTTTATGTACCATAGCCTACTTCACATACAATTCATCCAATACTGTCTTGAAGCCCTTCTCAACCTCCTGTCTTCGAACATTGCCCTTGGTCGCCGTTCGAGGAAGCGTTCCCTGAGGCACAACGAGTATGTACCGTGTGTCATCAATCCGTTCGTGTGTATACCTTCGCTGATGGAAGGGAGTAATCCTCCTCAAAATCTCTTCCTTCAGCTTTACTGCATCTTCCCCGCCAATGCCTTCTAGACTGAGTACTGTCTTATCCTTTGCCTCAACGATGATTGTTGGACAAGGGCGTTCAGCTCCAACGACAACCACGGCATTCACAAGGTCATCGCCACAAGTCTCCATCACATTAGCCTCGATAGAAGAAGTGTCGCATCTATAGGCATTCTGCATTTTGATCCAGTTATCGTTGCGTCCCTTACACAGATACTTGCCGGACTCAGGCTCAATAAATAGGTCTCCGGTATGAAACTTGCCATCCGCGGATCGAAGGCTCGGTACTGGGCAGTTAGGCGAATCTGGGGGTACAACCAGCTCAAGGAGTTGCTCGCCAGATTCCAAAGTAGCTCCTATCGGAACGTACTCATACTTGGTTCCTGGTAGAGGCTTAAGATAGTCGCTATTATCTCTCGCATCCGTCATCATAGGCAGTCCCAGTTCTGTTGACCCAAAGACGTTGAGCATTGGGATTCCATGACTTCTTGCCCATGCGTAATCTTCGAGAACGGGATCAAGGCCTCCTGAACCTGTTCCATCTATCTTTTTAAGAGAAGCGAGCAACGATGGGTTTTTGCGTGCTTCTCGGAAGAGGGCGGACAGCATAGGAGGAAACGTGGTTACGTTCGATAGACCGTGTTCGTCGATCATTTGGTGGATTTCGTGAATCGGGGCGGGAAATGTGCTTGGAATGATGATACAGGATCCTTCTCGTATGGCGAACCAGGTCAGGAAAGATGCAGCCATGTGGCAGAAGCTTCCGCTGTGGATTTGTAAGTATAGTGGCGCGGAAGCTGTGACCGGACTTACATTTGCAGACTGATCATGCGATCCCTCGATACGTTACTCCTTAGCGAATACTCTGCCGAGTGTCCAATTATGTGATCGACCCATCTCGCTGTGCCCGGTACTAACTTGGGTCTTCCAGAGACGGACCCAGACGTATGAGCGATATGAATCACATCTTCGGCATTGGTGGGTTTCCAGGCGGCTACAAAGGGTAGTTGTTCAATATATTCTCCTGTTGGGATACCGTCAACAGGGAAAGTCGACAGCGGGCTGTTCTGCAGTCTCTCGCTGTCGTCTAGCTCATGGAGCATAGCTGCAGCCTTGGATTCTTTCAAAAGCTCATATATGACAGTAGGGTCAGTCATTCTTAGAGAAATAGTTTGAGGGATATATCCAGCCCACATGAGGCCGAAGATATGGACGGCATCAGAGTAAGCATAACCCTTCAACCTAACAATAGGTCAATATGGCTCTCGTAAAAGGATCATGATGGCTTACCAGACACCAATGACCGCCCTATCTTTAACTCCGAGCTTAGAAAACTGATCTTTCCAATATCTGGCAGCAAGCTGAACATCCTTTTCGAACTGAAGGAATGAGACGTCCTTGAATTGAGTTCCATCAGGTGACTGCTGTGCAATCTTGAACACTGCCAAGTTCAAGTGCTTGAGAGCTTTTTCTTCAAGCTCCGATACTGGTGTTTTGAAGTAAACCATGATTGCTAGCGGGCTTTCGTCACAGATGAGCACTGAGCGAGGTTCCGTTGACTTTTTGAGAGGGCCAGCACATGCTCTTATAGTTGGTCGGGCTACCATTGCATCATTGTACTACAAAAACCCACTCAGCACTAAAAGACTACTGTTGCGGTGCTAACGTAATCGTGAATCAATGATGGAATCATTTCGTAAAATCATTCCATATCCAGCGGTATTATCGGAAATGCAAAAGTCCTGTATGATGATTACTAGATTGGGACGAATATCCAGATGTCAGATTATGGGTGCCTTGTATATTATTTGCTGACAAGGCAAGGCGTCAACACATGGGATTGGGTAGCTCGTCTAATTGAACAAATACGGGAACATACACCGCTGAGAACAACTCCACAAAATCGGAACTTATATTATATGTGGATTTCAAGTGCCGATAGAACCGATTACTACTTATTCTAGCTACTAAAAGACACGAGTCTGAATTGAAACCTCGAAATGAATGGGCTCACCTCCTTTTTCAACAACATAAACGGTACTTCGGTGGGTGTTAAATACACTAACAACCTGTAGCATCTCAAGAGTCCTTCACCAGGAAGTTATCCAAGAAGAAATGAACCTTCGGTTGGCTCCTTATCCTTGAGAAGCCTTTCGCCATTATAGTAGCAATTTGTTCTTCGTACCCCATATGCTCAAACTAAAGTTTATTACTAATCTCACAGATTTATTCTTCCCATTAGAGTTTCCAAGTCTCAGCTAATAAAGCTCTCAATACCTTAACCAACACCGCAAGTCAGCAGTGCCTAGTAAATACAACGTTTAATTCAACTTTTCCACTATAGTATGTATAATTGAAAATGATTTCGTAATCAAGCCCTGCGATCATCGACAATCCTCCTGACGACGACATGGTCGTTACACACGAAGCCTTCGGTTTATTCCTCGACTCAACTGATCGGACTTTTCTGACCATGCCGAACATTCCCAGCCGTTACATTGCTCAAATGGGCCGCAAGTGACTCATTGATATAAGTCCAACATTTAATGCCAGTTCAGCATAGTTTTTATTCGTCAAATATTATTGTCCACTACGAGGATATTTGCGCCAAGTTAAAGCATGCGCTAACCAACCGGTTTCCTGGCTACAATTGGTATGTTGGGAGCCATTCCAAGTATTAACCGGCCCGACTATAACGCAGAGACATAGGCATTTTGTCCTCGATGGATCGATTTGATGCATAATTGTGGATGGTATGTCATTAACCTTTTTGGTCAGCTGATCTGACAGGCTTTCCATTCTTTGGCTACGCGACCCTACTGGCCCATCGCTTTTAGCTACTAGTTTGCTGACAAGATATTTGTTCCGACCTATCATGACAGCAGAAGCCTGGGACCGGTAACCTCGTGACGTGAAATCATGCAGTATACTGCCTACCCCATCAGGGCTTGGCTTTGAAATTGGTTCATCATAGTGCATGCTTGTGTTTGTCCTTGAGGACATCCTATTCGTGGCAGACGGCAACCCTACTCTCGGGGCGGCTTAGCGCGTGTGGATTTATAAGCTGAAATTTTTTCCCATAGCTCGAGAATAACGAACCCTTTCTATGGGAAATCTCAAGCCTTTGCGACGAATAATAACGAGCTTCCTAAAGCAGCATCATGTATCCACATGGTGTTGCATGCTTACAATAGCAACCTCTTTCAACTGGAGAAACTAGAAATGGACTGTTATAGTACATAACCTTGGTCTGCGAAATTATACACCGTTTTTTTTTTTTTTTTTTCAATGATAACTATCAACTCTACTAACTCGTGCGTTATCAACATAATATCCCGATCGATCCTTCATTCACGCACAACGACCAAGCCACAAGTCTTCTTAACTAGTTACTTGTGAAACATGTCACCCACAAAGTTTAACATTGCCATCCTAGGTAAGCAGCCAAATACTCTTCTTGTTCTTTGAGCCAAAGACAATGGATGGCCATAGTTACTGGAAACTAATGCCTGTTTCAGGAGTGGGAGGAGTCACCAAAAGCCTGTTGCCCCAGCTGCAATGGCTCATATCACAGCCTAAAAACCCTAAAATGAACCTAGTCTTCATAGCCAATAGCTCGAAGGCGGTATATAATTTCGAAGGCGCTCTAGATATTGAGGCAGTGGCCGAAAGTCTCAAAGTGAGCGAACAGCCATACTTGGGACTGCAAGAACTATTGAACCAACTGGCGGCTTCACCAAACAAGGCTATCCTAATCGACAGCACAGGCACGCAACAGATCGCCGATGCCTATCCAGAGATCTTACGTCGCAACATCAGCATCGTCACCCCTAGCAAGAAGGCATTTGCAGGTTCTTACCAACTTTGGCAAGATATCTTTGCTGCTGAGGCATCAACAGATGCCAAAGTATACATCGAGTCATCTGTTGGGGCAGGCCTTCCCATGATCAAAATGCTCAAGGATCTCTTGGAAGCTGGAGACGAGATCCTGAGAATTGAAGGTGTGTTGAGCGGAACAATGACATCTATCTTCAGTTCCTTCGCCCCTGTCAATGGTGCCGGTGTGCCGTGGTCAGTCGCCGTAAAGCAAGCGAAAGAGCTCGGTTTTACAGAGCCTGATCCTCGTGATGATCTCAATGGAATGGACGTAGCCCGCAAGTTGATCATCTTTGCGCGCCTGGTTGGATTGCCAGTAGATTCCGCTGCATCTGTCCCAATCCAAAGTCTTGTTCCCAAAGATTTGGAGGCTTTAAACAGCGCTAATCTGTTTCTTGAACGCCTATTTGAGTATGACTCATCGATGGACAAGATCAAAGCGGATGCTGAAGCTCAGGGCAAGATTCCCAGATATATAGGAAGCATTGACCTGCGATCTGGGAAGGTCAATGTGGGTATGGAGTTCTACGACAAGACTCATTCTTTCGCCGGAGTGAGCGGTAGTGATAATATCATTGGTTTCCACACCAAGCGATACCCCAAACCACTTATCCTCCAGGGCGCAGGTGCTGGCGGAGATGTTACAGCTATGGGTATAATAGGTGGACTAGTGAAGGTCTCTTCGCAGCTGTCGAACTGACAGGTCGCAACAAGGACTTCAATGTCTAGTTCTGCTCTCAATAGATAAGACAGTTCCTTTTGTTAGTACTTCGTTCACATAGTTCGGTTTCAATAGGATACTCCCTCGCAACAGCATTTCATGACATTTATAGTACGGTAACGACCGTAATACAGAGGAAGGATGCAAGGGAATATCTCAACACTCAGAGTAACAGTACAGAAAGACAAATAGAAACATGAGAAGACAATAACCAAACCTCTCATTGCTCATCTCACGTCAACTACATGCCCAACTTAGGCATACAAATCCAGCAGTTCCCTTCACTGAACTTCTGAGCATATATCAAGTCTCAGGCCCTACGTCGTGGTTTTGAACAGCAGGCTGTTGTGTTTTCTGACATGATACACTACATTTCTGATTGCATTCCGAACCCAACTGTGCAGCCACAACCTCATTATTACTTCATCACTCACTTCATAAACTTCAGCTATTCAAGTGACATCTAGAAACTACCTCACTTAAAATCATAGCACTTCCGTACTTCTGCGCATCATTGTACTATTGTCAAACTCCCGCCTCATGTCGGGGATCATCTATCGTTCATACTACCAGCGGAACAACACTTGCTAGGTGGTCACGACTGCTCAACACCAAGAACTTCAACCCAAATTCTCATGTACGCTTTTCAGATCATTAAGTAACTATGAGGACTGACTCTTATCTTTAGATGACAGACACACGTTTCATGAACACTCAGATTTATGTTTCATAAATAATTACAGTTCCTGTTTCCGCAGGAGTCTTTGCCGTCGCAAGCCTGTCTGAACTCAACCGTGTTCTTTGTTACTGACAACCCGGCGCTACTATCTTTCAGAGCTGACAGCATAGAATACTACTTGCTTTAAAATATTAAGTCATTTGGAGTTTGTCTTGAGTTTATTATGAACATAAGTATTATATCTTGGAATTGAGTTGGTATTAGGAGATAAGTCGAGAGCCAAGCTGGGTGTCTGGACAAAATTGAGTTGGGATTCAATATGTAGTTGAGCTGAGAGCAGCCTGGGGTAGACAAAATTCAATTGGGAACTGGGATGCTGTCAAACTGAGAGTTAAGGTAAAAGTTAAGCCAAGACATAATTGAGTCAATAATTGAGATATGGTTGAGTCAAGATTGAGGCTTGGAGTCAAGCTGGGAATATTATTTGAAGTTATTAATAGAGCCAAGGCGGTAGTTGGTTTAAGAGCAAGGTAAATTATGTTTGGGGAAATGTGGAATACTGGGTGTGTCTGTTTTTGGTGGGGAGTCCGAAAATCAAGGGGTAGGGTCAGGAAATCCTAAAACACTAAGAAATTCACCTCATAGCAATAGCAGCACAGAAAACCAACATTTTAATCTTTAGCTGAATCAGGCGGGTTTCAGGTTTTAATCGGCGAGGTTTACGACCGCTTGACAAGTCAATGTTACACTGCACATAGAACAATATGGTTGAGTTATTGAAAACGGCAAAAGAATAGAATGATCCTCTATTAGAGAGAACGGCTATTGGGGAGGATAAAAAGAATGATCACGCTGGGGATCGAACCCAGAATCTTCTGATTCGTAGTCAGACGCCTTGCCATTGGGCCACGCGACCGTTTCTAATGATTGAAAAAGTAAGTTTTATTTAAGAATATAAGGACTAACCGTTCACACAGCATGAGTTATGTAGTAACTTGCTTGAATACGTAGGTTGCACGGTAAGTAGAAGTTTATCTATATTTTGTGACTTGCTTTGTGACTTGCTTTGTGATTTTCATAGTGAGGATTAGTGCGGAATTCGTTTAGTCTAATATTATAGGAATTTAAGAATTAAGTAAATATCTAAGAAAAAGGATACGTCTATAGTATTAAACCACAGTAATAAGGCAGAAAAGCACATAAGCTAGCATAGATACAATAATAAGGCTACGTGTAGCCCAAGCCCCGGATGCTGTCGTTGTCTTTCCTAACAGTGAGAGAGGGTCTATGCGTCGAGTAAAAAGACAGGTCCGCAATGAATATCGCATATATAACCGGGCGTAAGGAAGAGCATTTCATATTTGAACAATTGTCTAATATTTTAAAGAACTAATTTCAAAGTTTCATTGTAATTCTGAAGTTATTTCAGTCTCATATTAGTCATAATTCATCAAACAGATTTGCCCAACATTCTCCCAACAATAACAATTCTCATCACAGTCTCTGCGCTCTCGCGTGTTAGCTTCTCTGCTTCTTTGACAGCATCATCAAGGCTCATAGGCCTTTGAATAATGCAAGTAAAGGCGTCGATGCCAATGTCGTAGTTCACTCTGGCCCCCTGACCGATTGTCCCGGCGATGGCAATAACGGGTAACCCATTTTTCTTTGCGAGTCTGGCCACTTCCGCGGGGATCTTGCCTCTGGGGGTTTGATCGTCGATACCGCCCTCGGCAGTCAACACCAGATCGCAGTCATGGAAGATGTCCTGCAGCTTGATGTACTGCATTACAATCTCGTATCGAGGTCTTAGAGTAGCTCCCACCAAGCGTAGTCCAGTCCCAAGCCCCCCTGAAGCACCGCCTCCAGGGTTCAGTCGCACATTCTTATCGCAAAGAATTCCTGTGGCGACATCTGCTAATTTCTCCATGGCGAAATTGAGGCGAGCGGCTTGCTCTAGGGTCGATCCTTTCTGTGGCCCAAAGACATTTGCTACGCTGTCAGGTCCACAGAGCACATTATGCCAGTTCACGGCAACGTCGATCTTTGCTTTGAATACACGAGGGTCAATGTCTGAGAGGTCAATGGACCCAAGGTTCAACAAAGACTCGCCGCCTTGTGCGATTGGCAAAATACAACCTTGAGTGTCGAACAGCTTCGCACCAAGCGCTTGAAGCATTCCAGCACCACCATCACAGGTTCCCGAATCGCCACATCCGACGAGGATCCGGGTTGCTCCAGCATCAAGTGCAGCCAGAATGAGTTGGCCAACCCCGAATGTTGTTGTCTTGCCTGGGTTGCGACGAGATGGTGGAACCAAGCTGAGACCAGCAGCAGCCGCCATCTCGAGCACGGCAGTCGGAGGTTCATCAGCCCTGCGGCCGAGCATTCCGAAAAAGGACATGAGAATTTCTCCAACAGGTCCACTCACTGGAACTGGATGCATGGAGCCTTTGGTTGCGGCGACAATTGCCTGGGTGAATCCCTCTCCTCCATCGACCAGCGGAACCTTGCGGACTGAAGCGAGAGGCTCAACTGCAAGAATACCAGCTTCAATACAGTCCGCTGCCTGGGTAGGTTGGAGACTGCCCTTGAAACCTGAGGGGCAGACTAGAATCCTCAGGCCCGGTGCAGGTTTAGTGGAGTCGGTAGTCATTTCGCAGGTATGTCGAGATATCGGAGAGTTAAATTTAAGAAATAAATGAAAAGCAGGTATAAACGATAGGCTTGTAGTAGCGAATGGGAATCCTCTAGCGAAAGTGTTATATGAAGCGAATGTAAAGATGAGAGCGTTAATAGTTTAGATTACTCGTATCTACTCATGGATGAGACATCATTATATACTCCAATGCTTCATTCTTAACACCACGTCTTTCTATCTGCTTTATGGCATGTTCACAAAGGGAAACTGTCCTGAACCATGAGATCATTTACTCAGCCTCTGGAAAGAAGAATGTCGGCCACAAGCGCAGAGGAACCATATCCCAGAATAGAAACAGGTCGTATGCCGTTCTTGACAGAAAGATATCGCTGGTCAAGCGTCTGAGTACGGAATGCCGATTGCGTCACGCGAGCACCTGAGCCACTGGAAGTTAGCAGAGAATCTTGGGAAGAGACTGCATCTTGGACGTCAATCAGCTGGGTTGGGATGGATGGCGGACGCGTCATTAATCTGCCGCATCGCAGGGCCGGGCAGACCAGACTCTTGGCCTTGCCGATTCCCGATATGATTGGCGTTGGGCCAGGGCATCGAGCCAACACATTAGCGAGAAATAAGCTTAATTCCACGACTCCACATAATCCCTCGTGGTCTTGTAACTCTCCGTGCAGTGAGTGGCTGATGGCACGTTGCGCGTCGTCACAGCTTCGGGCTAGCAAAGCTTCTACGAATCAGCAATCACCACGCACAGAATACAGGTGGTATAGTATATTTAGAAAATGCCATGATCTCCGGGAACTCGACTAAGCTGGAGACTAAGAACCTTATCTTTCATGGCACTGCAACATGTCAAAACGTGAATAAAAGGCTTCGCAGTGTCAAGACATATCTCGGACTCCAATACAACAGCCGTGCCCAGATCAAGAAATTATTCAGGGATTTTACCTGACTCCGTAATTATTCTGTGACCTAAAGCCACGTGGATCATCTTTAAGCCATTCATACATTTTTATGCGGTTTCAGATCTCATGGTGTGATGATGCGGAACAAGACTACCAGCTTCGGCTCTTGGCAAGATCGCGCGAGCAAATAAAATGCCTCCAAATCGATTCAGCCCAGTTAAAACTCAGCCACCACAATGACGAACAAATGTGCGCTGGACAGTTAATTCAGTAGCGCTAAATCTTTCGTTCAGAAATCAGTGGGTTCTCGTACGCGATGCGATACCTTTGGCGCTGTGCAGAAATCTATTTGAATTGTTTGCCCAAGGCTCGCTGATGACGCATTCAGGCTGTGCACGAGAGCCGTTGCCTTGCATAAACTCTCGAGACGATGCAAAATGGCGTGGTTTTCTGCAGGTCGTGTCATTCGCCTCCAAGGGCTGCGCCTTATTGAAGAACATTTGGATGCTGGTAAACGAGTATGGCTGAGATAGAGCCTCTCCACTAGCCTAGAGACAGGGTCGTGCCGAATATCAAGATAAATGGCAGCACCACAACTCCTCAACTCATAGCCAAAACAAGCAGCCTTTGGCATCCACTCGCTTACTATTTGTCTGTCGCTATATCAACGCTCTACGCAGACGGTATATCCTCTCCAGCTTCGTTCTTTGCTGTCTCACATCTTTATCCTCCCGTTATTATCCTGCCAGATATGAACAGAAGCAGCACCCCAGCGCTCTCAAGGGCTGGCTCCCGCACTTCACTTTGGAGGTCCTGGAGTCCCATGCTGGAAGGCTTGGGCACTTACGAGAAGTCACGTCAGGACTACCCCTGGCTGGTACGTGACCATGACTTCGATAGCCATGAGTCAACCTTTCCCATTGGGCCGAGACCGCTTGCGTCACTTATGGAAAACCCTGATGCATCATATCAGTTCGATCAATCTCGGAAGTCATCTGATGATATAGAGCATCGTGCAGACCCAGAACCTCTCCTTCAACCTCCCCCAGCTGAGGATCCAGATTTGGTGAGTGAAGTTTTCATTTCATGAGCGCTCCTTGAAGCTCGACATGCTTTTCATATCAGGTTCATAGCTAATTGGCAATGTAAGGTGACTTGGGATGGCCCTCGTGATCCTTCCAACCCCCACAACTGGAGCAAGCACAAGAAATGGCTCTCTACCATCCTTGTTTCCTGTTTCACGTTTATTTCCCCAGTATCTTCTACCATGTTGGCGCCCGCGCTGCCAGATCTAGCCATTGAGTTTAACATCTCATCGGACTTTGAGACATATCTTCTCATGTCCATCTTCCTTCTTGCCTATGCAATAGGCCCATTCCTGCTCGCTCCTTTATCCGAGATGTTTGGCAGAGTTGTTGTTCTTCAGTCTGCAAACATGTTTTACCTAATCTTCAACACCGTCTGTGGCTTTTCCCAGACAAAGCAGCAGATGCTCATCTTTCGTTTCCTGAGTGGCCTTGGGGGAAGCGCTCCACAAGCGGTGAGCTCTCCAATCACGCGTGGGCTACACTAGCAACTGACATTCTTTATCAGCTTGGAGGTGGTGTCCTGAGTGACTGCTGGAGAAAGGAGGAACGTGGTACTGCGACAGCTATCTACAGCCTCGCTCCCTTCTTGGGACCAGCTGTTGGACCTATCGGTAAGCTTTTTCATGTCCACTATATCTTGGATTAAGCTCACTAATTTTAAGCCGCCGGTTATCTGACTGAGAACTTGAACTGGCGGTGGATCTTCTGGGTCGTGTCCATCGCCGATGCTGTTGTTCAGATACTGGCGTTCTTATTCTTACAGGAGACATACCCACCAAAGATACTCAAGATGAAGGCCCGAAAACTCCGTAAAATCACTGGAAACAGACTTCTGCATACCGAGTTCGAGCAGAGAGATCGGACCTTCATGTCTCTTCTTTTTGACAACCTAAAAAGGCCATTCGTTATGCTGTTCACGCAGCCTGCAATTCAGCTTACCGCATTATATAGAGCATATCTTTACGGCCTCATGTATCTTGTGTGAGTCTGCAAGCTTCAAGCCTCGTATTGATTTTACCAGCTAATACGGTGCAAGGTTTGCTTCTTTTCCGATGGTTTGGGAACAGCAATACAGACAGCAACCCGGTCGCGCCAGTTTGAACTACGTCTCTCTGGGTATTGGATTTATCATTGGGCTCCAAATTTCTGGCCCCCTAATCGACAAGGCATGTTTGTTATCTCTTGTATATGAGTCTTGTGGCGAGCTAGACTTTCAACCAAACCTTGCTGCAATTCCACAAAGTTAGTCTTCGTACTGATAATATCTTGACAGGTCTATGCGATGCTCAAGGTTCGATACAATCATCCCGGTCGACCCGAGTTCCGGGTTCCATTGATGTTTCCAACCGCGTTGGTGACGCCCGCTGGACTAATACTTTACGGCGTTGCGGCACATCTTCAACTTCATTGGATTATACCGAATATTGGAGCTGCAATCTTCGCTGCAGGCCTAATTCTTTCATTTCAGTGTGCTCAAACATACATCATTGACTCGTACGAGCGATACGCTGCCAGTGCTACTGGCGCTGCGGCTTTTGTGAGAACCATGGCTGGCTTCAGTTTTCCTTTGTTTGCGCCCGCTATGTATAAGCGTCTTGGAATTGCTTGGGGGAACGGTTTGCTTGCCGGTACGGCCATGTTGATTTGTCTCCCGGCACCTATCGTACTCTGGCGATATGGTGAGTGGATCAGACGAAAAAGCCCTTATTGTGCTGGATAGAGCAGAATGGCGGCTGTGGGCATTATTGGGAAAGAATGGAGTCTCGGCCCAGAAAGTAGTTGTCTCGCTTGACTAAAGAGGGATCAATAAAGCTAGAAAGCCTGCAAAGGTTTAAAACGCGACAACGAATACTATTTCTGACGAATTTACATTCAATTGAGGTAGAGACATCCTGGTTGATATGAAGCTCGGAGATCGACCCCGGAGTTGAGCTAATTCCGCTGTATCGTATCATCCAGAAGCGCAACGCTAACCACTTACGGAGGTGTCCTGAGGTCATTTATTCTCATGATCTTGTTACGCGCTCTCTTGCTGATGAGAAGCTAATCTCGTGCTCTTGAATTTATCTTCCAGCTTCCGACAGATACCTCGAACATAAGCAAGCGAGCCGTAGTGCATCTAATGGTTTTTCATGGCCACTCCAGAGGTTGCGTTTCCTGTAAGAAGCGCCGCAAAAAGGTTTGACCCCTGCCTCTTTACCAGTGGCCTAGCTAATATGGTTCAAAGTGTGACCAAACTCGGCCGGTAAGTATCTCAACATATCTAATCTATCATTATTTGACGCTGATTTTGAACTAGTCATGTCTGAGGTGTATACGAGCAAACCGCAACTGTGGCGGCTACGATGAAGAGACTCGTACGGCTTTTCGTCGATATCTGCCCACAAGCACAAGCCCAGCAACTGATAACTCAGCCATGGCCCCGAGAAGGTGCATGCTGCCTAAGCGTACTGCTATTCCCGGCACGGCCATGTACCTAGCAGACGCCCCAACTGAAGTCCCTATTGCCAAAGCATATGAGTTCGCTTTGCGGGCTTTTTTCTATGACTTTTGTATCCCCGTGACAAATGAGACATTATCGAAGGGCTATCTATCTGGGCTTCAACCTCTTGCATGCCAACTTGGCCCCGACTCTGAATTGGCAAGGGCTTGTCAGTTGGTTGAGTATTCCACGCATGGTCAGTCGTTAAATCGGCCGCATATGTTTGAGCGGGCAGAGAGATTACATCATGCGCTTCTGGGGCCGCTGGCGAGAATGGTGGAGGATCCCATGCTGGCGATATCATCAGAAACTCGATATGTTGCGCTAGCGGTGGGGTTATACGAGGTACGCTTCTCAATATCTCATCGATGTCATCTTAACATCTCTTTCGCAGATGGCAGCAGCTAGTCTTGTTGATCGCCGTAATCATCAGGCTCATGCCAAAGGACTTGCTGCAATTCTCAATATTGAATACTCATCATTTGGTCTCCTTCGAATGGATCATGGTGCTTTCAAGACCAAGCCTGTGGTTAGTTTCTCTCCTATCAAGGAATTTACAAATGCTGACATCTTAGACACAAAGCATATTCTCTATCCCAGCACTTAGGGATGCTCATGAAAGCCTCGATAGCCTACTGCTTGATATAAATATCCTCAAGAGACAATACTCAGTCTCTCTGGAAACTAGGAGTTACAGCCCTCACCTTCATCGGGATGTCCTAGCCTTGCAAAGACGTCTGGTTAACTGGATAAGCATTCGACCGTCCGGCTTCAAGCCAATATCTATTGCTCATATTAAGCAGGCGATCCCTCTTTCTTCTGTCAAAGCTGGGTGTTGGCCAGGACGCGTAGACACATACTTCGATCTCTACGTCGCTGGGATTTGGAACATAATTCGCGAGGCACATTTGACCATCCTGGAGATTTTGATAATCTTGTCCAAACTAAAAACTCAAGATTACACGGCCTATGTCGAAAAGATCAACTCAATAGTTGAAGACATCATCTCATCAATCCCGTATCTTCTTACAGATAATTTGCACGAATTTATTCACGATTGCGAAACTGCGGCCGAAATTAAGGAGCCGGGGAAATTCCTGGGAGGTTTGCTTCTTATGCATCCACTTTACGCCGCTTCACAGCTGCCGTATATCTCTCAGGCTACACAGAGCTACCTAAAACGCTGTTTGCGATGGATCGGAGAGGAGATGGGCTGGGGTCAGGCAACGGTACTATCAGAAGACGGGGAAATCGATATCGAATATTTAGATAGTGGGCGTATGATTATTTGGGCAGGCTTTTTGGGGTAACCGCGATAGTTTACGGTGGATTAGAAACCAGTAGTTGGCAAATAGGTGTTCTTGAATAGTCTTATACAATGGCTTTTGGGATGTTAATCAAGTCTATACATCTAAGATAACACTCTGTTTAAGATATTAAGGATTAACGTTATCTTCTTTGACCGCAGAAGCGTGTGTTGCTCTCCGGTTTCCTGAGCAGGCAAACGATGAAGGGTGGCGATATGAGGGCCGCTGGTGCGCTGGCTAGAAAACCCAAAACTGGTCAAACAAGAGCACCTAATACAGACCAGACAAGCAAAAAGGTTAACATAGTTATACTGACAGAAAGAGCCTCGCTGCTTTGTGATGCCTTCAAATCTATTATGTGGGCAAGCAGCTTGGACTACCGAGCTCTCCATTTTCACTCGAGAGCCACATAAGTGAATATTTACGCACTTAGGAATTATTTATGTACAGTCATGGCTTAGGATCGAAGTTGCATTGCTGACGTTGCGCTAAAACCCGATGAAGCCATCGCATTGCCGCTTTAGGCAAGTCTTGCGCTTCTGTGGGGAACTGTTCAAGGATCGGCTGAACTGCAACAAAGCGAAAGGCGAGATAAGTGCAGAATGCATGGCGTGAAATGGAGTTAATAATGAGCTTATCGCCGCATTCTGAGTGCAATATGTGCCCATATACAAGTATATATGAAAGCAATGTCTCGCTGAATTAGGCTCGCCTTCAACTCTTCAAACCTTCTCATGAATCCACTGCCCAGAGCCCCTGCAAGCTACAACGCGAAAACACTACGCAAAATGCCTTTCAACAACGCCGCCGCTTGGATCACTTCCCCTAATGCCCATCCTTTCGAGGTCAAATCCGCCCCTACAGGCGTTCCCTCCTCAGGCCAAGTCCTCATCTACTCTCGCGCCATCGGCATTAATCCCGTCGACTACAAACGCCAGCATACAAACCTCCACAAAGGAGATATACCTTACCCGAGCATCTTCGGTGAAGATGTCGCTGGTGATGTCGTTGCCGTCGGCCCTGGCGTAACCAAGTTCAAGATTGGTGACCGCATTACTGGCTTGGCTGCTGGGTTCTTGACTAAGAAGCTAGAGGAAGAGGCATTCCAGAAATACGTTGTCCTTTGGGAAAGCTTATCTTTGAAAATCCCCGAGAAGTACTCCTACGAACAAGCTTGCGTCTTTCCTCTTGCTGCTTCGACAGCCGCGGCCGGTCTATTCAATCCGGAGCACTTGAACCTCCAACTTCCCACCTTGCTTGCCCAGAAGCCCACTGGAAAGGCGGTGCTCGTATGGGGTGGTGCATCGGCTGTAGGCATGGCTGGCATTCAGCTTGCAGTTGCAGCAGGCTACGAAGTTCTCACTACAGCATCACCCAAGAACTTCAATCTTGTCAAGAAACTAGGTGCAAGCTATGTATTTGACTACAAGAGCCCCTCCATCATCAATGATCTCCTCCAGGCCATGGAAGGGAAGAATTCATCTGGTATCCTGGATGCTATTGGCGGGAACATGTCCGCGCCTATCCAGGACTTTGCTCATCGTGTAGATGGAGTTAAGCAGATTGCTTCAACCGTTCCAGGATGGCCGGAGCCGCCATCGGGAGTGACTATCAAGCATATTTTCTCGCTTTCCATCACGTTTAGCTATGTTTATAAGGCTATTTGGGATGACTACTTGCCTTCTGCCGTTGAAGCTGGTGCTTTTATCCCTTCACCTCAACCGCTTGTGTTTGGTAACGGTTTGGAGAGTTTGCAAGGTGCGGTGGACTACTTGGGAAAGAATGGAGTTTCAGCCCAGAAGGTAGTCATCTCTCTTGACTAAGGATTACTTGATGATTCGGTGCCTAGTATGGAGATTGGTCTGGCCGGGAATATTTATTCGGACTTGTATGAGTAGCTCAAGAGCCGGCAGTATAGTCTTACTCACTGCAATATCTACTTGGCCTTACCAGAAACACATGTCTCTTTGATGCGTCAAGCCTTTTCTTCAAAGGCCTTTGTCTCAAGTTCTTCCTGGTGGGATGTCTTTGTAGATGCAAATCTCCATGCAGGAACGCGTCGCTCAAACAGTTCATCCAACTCGTGGTAGGTCCGGCCCTTGGTTTCTGGGAACATAAGAATGCAGGGGATCAGGTAGAGCAGGGTGATACCTCCAAAAAAGAGTCCGATTTTCTGACCCCACCCAGCATTTTGGTTCGACAACATGAGAGGGACAGTGTAGTTCTATATCCAGTCAGATAACTTTTCTTTACATAAGATGGGCTTGCTCACAAACAAGATACCGGTGGCGTACTGAATTGTCACTGCAATCGAAGTCGTCTTAGCTCGCAGGCTAGGACTCGAAACTTCGACAAGACTGATCCAGCCTGCTAAACGTTAGAATCAACACTCAACAGATTTCTTCGAGAACATACCAATAGGTGCTAATGTATTGGCGTACACAAAAGCCCAGAGTGAACACAGAGCAACCAACGCCATTCCTGAAGAACTGGTCTGCTCCATGAATCCCAGCCCACCCACGATAAAACAAATAGTAGCCATTGCTGCACCACCTCCAATCACGAGAGTTCTTCGACCAACCTTGTCAACCGTATAAAACGAGATGACAATGCCGACAACTAGAACCATTTGTTTAACCATGTTGCCCAAAAACGGATCGTCAACTCCGGCTAGTTGGAAGAAATAGGTAGTATAACCGAACATGAGTGGAACTCCGACGACGTTCTGGAACGTGAAGGGAAGCGTGGAAATGACTGCTCGTTTCATGTTGATCTTGCTGGTGAAAAGCGCTTTCCAATCTGATTGCTCGTTGCCTGCTTTGGCGAGGGAAGAGGACTCGTCCATTTCGTATTGGATGACCGAGTATTCGCGGTCCACATCGTAGCCTTCAACTTTGCCGACAAGTCGACGGAGAGCCTTCTTACCCTCGGCATGTCTTCCCTTGGACGCATACCAAGCTGTGTATGTCAGTCACATATTATCCAGATTCTCAAGAAATGGGCAGACTTACAAGGTGTTTCAGGGAGGTAAATCATGGGAATAAGCCAAAGGCCTGTAAAAACAAACTCGGAGTAGAAGATATGACGAAACGCCAAAGGACTCGTCTCTTCAAGGACCTTTAATGCAATGGCAAGAAAGACTTGTCCAAAGGCAAAAGCAAGAGAGAAGCTACCAAGAAGAGCACCACGGAATTGAGGAAGTGCAACTTCTGACATGTATACCATGACTGAGGTTCCCATCATACCGCCTGCACAGCCAGCAACCAGTCGAGCAATGAGAAGAGTCCACCAGTTGGGCGCAACAACTTGGATTATGATAGACTTTCAGTCGCATGTTAGATCCTCATGTTCTCGCAAGTTTGACAGGTGATGAACATACCAGAGTGAGAAAGAAAGTTACTCCCCACATATTGAACTTGCGACCAAACTTATCCGCAGTCACAGGCGCGATAGCCTGAATCAGGATACAAGTCACAAAGTAGCATGCTGCCCAAAGAGAAATGTGCTGAGTATTCAGAGCTGGCTTGCCGGTTTTGGGATCTTTGACCGTAGCAAAGTACTCAATGAAGCCTTCGTTTGCAATGATACTTCCGATAACTGAGTTGGCATATCCGGCATACCTATTCAGCATGTCAGCCTATAATTCTGACATAGTTAGCAGTTTGATGTCAGAAGTACATACATGCCAGCCAAGGAGACGCCAAGACCAGTGATATAAAGACGCCAAAACTTTCTCACGCATTGAGCTCGTGTCAAGCTTGCAAAAGCTGAGGTTGGTGTTGTGCCATGGTGGTCTCCCTTCTCGATATGCTCCTCCTGCGCAACATCCACATGCTCAAGGCCCTTCGCCATTGTTGCGTTGCTTGTTGCTTTGATAGTGTATGTAGATTTAAATGAGGGCTTTGGAGAAGACAGGTCAAAAGATAGGCACACTCGTCGCCGCTTATATGTCGTTACCAACGAGATAACCTCGGTGAGAATTCCGAAACATGGTGTTCCAGACAAGACTGCAGTCGCCAGATTTACTGTTACATGGTATATCACCTGCTCCCCAGACCCCACAACTTGGTAGCGAGATTCCAACCTTTTGTGTTGCAATGCGGGGATGATGGGTCACTAACCCCAGACTGTTTCACTTGGAGTTAGCGTCGGGAATCATAGCAGGCCATCCTTGACATCTTTGCGTAGTCAAGAGGATGATTCGGCTTGTCGGCGTAGTTCGCGGCCGGTGGATATCCGCTAGTCCGAGCTCCTATAGGCATAGTCTATGTAAAACGACAGGTTGATTCCTTGGATTTTCAACAAACTATTCCTCTTCAGCGGATAACGGGCAAAGCTCGGAAAAAGCATGGAATATTTCAGATGGTGGTGGGTGGTATGATTGGAATGGGTGTCATTCAGTCGTATGAACTGGCAGGAATTCGATTGATGGCTGGATGTATATCGTCCGATTTGAGACGCCTCCGGAGAGCTGTCCGGAGATCATTGGGCTGTGTAGTTCTGTGGTGTGATCTACAGAAGCTGGTTGTTGTTTTCCCATCGGTGACTGTCTTATAGTGTTTGCTCACGGCTGCTTAACAGCCTGTGAGGATCCAGGTCTCTAACAAATGGAATAACGATTCTCTCACAAAAGCCTTTCTTTACACACCCTGAAAAGCAACTACGAAAGACTCCAAGCTACGCAGAATTTATTGTGTTTATAGTAACGAATTGACTCAATTGCCTTGCTGTAATTAACCGCCGTTTACCTATATCGAAGTTGATATAACTCTATTTATCCGCCTTCTGAGCCATCTCAGTCCATCTCTTCTTCAGTACTTGCACAGCACTCTTCGGTCTACGATCCCGTGTAAAAACTCCCTTCTTATTTCCATCAACTCTAAAAATGAACGTCGACGGCGTCTGAAAATCAGCAAAGTTCCAGACCTGCTCCCCCACCACGCTGTCTACCTTGTCAAACACTCTATGAGACATTTCCAGCACCCGGCTCTGATACTCCTCACTCCATGGGACATCTCCAACTGTGTGAAGTCCTGCAAGAGTGTCGGCGCCGTATTCGGTCATTATGATGGGTTTGTTGTGTTTTCCCTCCCAACTCCGAAGGCATTCTTCAAGTCCTTGCTCTGCTTCTTCAAGGTCGCCTGTGTTCAGATACCAGCCGTAGTATCTGTTAAGACAGATCACGTCGAATAGATCAGCTATGAGGTCGGTGTGGATATTGGCTTGGTTCTCATTGGCGAAGCAAACAGGTCGAGTAGGATCTAACTCCCGGTTTAGATTCACCAAGGGCTCCATGTATTCTCTGACTCCAGGTTCACTGGCCGCTGGCTCATTTGCGATGGTCCACATAACTACACTCGGATGGTTTTTATCACGAGCGATCAGTTCGCGAATAGCTTGAGCGTGAGCAGCCTGTGTCTGGTCGTTCATTGTCTCAGGCGAGAACGTCGGTATTGGTTTGCTTCCAAAGAGTCCAGCAACAACAGTAAGGTTGAGACCTACAGCTGCTGTCTCATTGATGACAACAACGCCATGTCGGTCGGCGTATTCGAGGACTTCTTCCGCGTATGGGTAGTGAGAGGTCCGGAAGGAATTGGCCCCCATCCACTTCATAAGCTGGAAGTCATGGACCATATATGCGGGATCGTGGCCTTTGCCTCGGATTGGTGTGTCTTCGTGCTTGCCGAAGCCTGTGAAGTAGAAGGGCTTTCCGTTGATTAGAAATTGGTTTCCTTTGACTTCTACTGTGCGTATGCCAACTGGTAACTCATAAGTATCCACCGTTGTGTTGTCACTGGATACAATTTCTGCGCGAAGCTGGTACAGATATGCAGCGCCTGGTTGCCAGAGGTGAGCTGAGTCGACAGTCAAGGAGCCCTTGGACTCAGAAGAGCGAGCGACGATGATCTCGTCTTCGTCAAATAATGTTACCCTTATTGAGTGATCTGCCAGGGGAAGGCTGGTAGCAACGTCATAGTCTATAATCCCAGTCGTGTCGTCCACTTTTGTGACAACCGTGACATCACTGACAGAGACAGCTGGGACGCTGTATAGCCATACGGATCGTGCAAGTCCAGCATAGTTAAAGAAATCATGCTGATAATGCTGCTTTCGCTTCCCATTCTTGAGTGTTTCGACCCTTCCTGGTGGAATGGTATGCCAGTCAAGCTCATTATTGACAGCCACAGTGAGTCGAATCTGTTTGCCTGGCTCAACAATATTCGTCAAGTCGATTTCGAAGGGGGTATAGCCTCCAATGTGTTCAGCCACAAATTGATCGTTGATGAATACACGCCCCTTATGAGTTGCCGCGTCGAAGCGCAGAAAACAACGTTGTTTAGCCCAATTCAAAGGGATTATGAACCGTCTCTGATAGTATACCCAACCGACATGATTGTGGATATTCGAGTCAACGAAAATATCATTGTAGCTGGCAGGAACAGGGATTTGAAGGGTTGGCGGAATGTTTCGTTCCCAGGCTTTTTCGTCCTTGATGTTGTTTGAAAGAGCCAAGGCGAAGTTCCAGATGCCATCCAGAGAGACAAGCTCGCGAGAAGCGTTAGCTTGAGGTTTGAGCATGGCAGTTAGTTTGTACTACTGAGCCAGGGTGAAAGCGATTATCAGTGCCCGGGGTAACAAGTCCAAAAACTGTTATGTATGTATTACGGCGAAGTCAAGTGTGACCATAAATAAAGGATGGGCAGACTCGAACTCTCGGAATACATCGCCGTTGCTCGCACAGGTTCCCGACTAAAGACCGCTGCATCTAATCCTCTAGGGGTTACATTTCGAATTGATTAGGGAACCAATCTACCCTAGGATGTTGTTTGTCAGTTCCGGGGTTACGGATAATAACGGCCGATGATTATGCGACGATCCACGCTGCAAAGATACATCGGACATCCTTATCCCTGCAGAGCTGGGCCTCGTGATGGAAGCTCCACCTTGAAAGAGCCAGTAATGGCACCAGATTGACGAACTAACGAGTCGTGTTGCGGGGTAGTGTCACTCGCAATTGAATCATCAGAAAGTCTACTACTAGTACAGTATGTAGCAAACAGGGATAGAGCCGAGGTACTGGAATCAGGCTTCGCCGACAATGGCAGTGATTCAAACATTTCACGTCACATTCGGGCCTCATGGATTCGTCGCACGATATCTCTCCCGCGGCCGAGCTGCCATCTTGCAGTGGATGTCGAAAGCGGAAGCTCAAGTGTTCCAGACAGACACCAGCATGCTCTAATTGCGAGCGATTGGGTGAGTAAATCAATAAGGCGGGACTGATTGTACAAGTTTGACTCACATCATGTAGGTGCACCTTGTATATATGAAAATCGTCGGACGAAACCGGGACTCAAGTCTGGTGCAGTTGAGAGTCTCAGCCAGCGACTAGGTATGCACAACAATGGTCTCAAAGATCCATTTAGGATTGTAAACTAATCAGTGATCATAGAAAAGGTTGAAAAGGTCTTATTCGATCAATCAAATGATGCTGATAGACAAGACTCAGCAAGGACGGGTACCAACAATGGACCGGATAACTCGGCACCTCTTGAAACAATTCTGTCTACACTCGCTGTCGAACTACAGAGACTCAACAAAAATATCGACCCATCTCGGATCAGCCACCATGACCAGTCCATCAAAAGCACGAGACCTCGAAAAAGACAGAGACGCGAAATATCCGAAGACCCAGACGAGTCCAGCAATGGAGATGTTCCCAAGCAACAACCCCACCCTGCTGCCCCTCGCGATATCGACATTATTCACGACCATCTTGACGACTTGCTACAAGCATACTTTCATCATATCCAACCATGGATCCCAATGATAAACATGAAAGGGTTTAAGGAGCGGGTCAGACAAGACACCGACGACCACATGGGAATTGTGCTTCGGGCAATGACGCTTGCTTCTCTTCGTTACATCCAAGTAGGCGGCAAACCACTCGAAAAACACTTTGTTAGAAGCGAGGCATTGAGACTTAGACGGAGTGTGGTGCTGTATGCAATGGAAGGACTTACAACAGAAAACTTACAGGCGCTCATCATGGTCGCTTTCACTGATGTGAGTTCTATACTCACAGATATAAGTCCTCTGCTAATACTCTTATAGATTGGGGACGGAAACCTAGAAAAGGCTTGGCCGATTATTGGATGTTTAACAAGGACAGTCGAGTACATGGAGCTATCCGTAGAGGCTGAAAATTATCAACCAAGATCTGCCGTATTACCAAACAGCTCGCTTCCGGAACCGCTAGAGTGGACAGAGGAAGAAGAACGAAGAAGGGTATTCTGGAACGTATTTATTCTCGATAGGTTCTCGTCTATTGTCAAAGGGTATGTGCTTCGCTTTTTCTAGTCTCATCTATTCTGATGACTCCTAGATGGAACACAATCTTCCCTTCAGCACTCGTCCGACGAAGACTACCCATATGTGGGGGTAACTGGTTATATAATGAGCCAGCTGTCACACCCTACTTTGGAAACTGGGGCCGATCTGAGGGCAGCTCGAGACCAGAAGCAGCGAAAGCCCCATCTCATATCAGGCAAACCAGCTGCTCAGGCGCTGGAGATAAGTCAAAAATCGGTGCCTTTGCTTACTATGTCGAATCTATCGATATCCTGAGCGAGGTCTTGACCGGGTTTCTGCATCATCAAGTTGACTTCGGTAACCGACAAGAGGTTTCGCTCTGGTTGACTCGATTCAAGGAACTCGACTTACGCTTAGTACAGTGAGTATTCATTTCTTTCTGTCTATCAAAGATTACTAACAGAAGCAGCTGGAAGACGTATCTCCCCCAGCAATGGAAAGATTCAGGTATCTCACGGGAGATCATGCCAGGAGTAATGGATCCCAACATGACAATCGCGAATGCAACGCATAACACATCACTCATTCTTATCCACCAGCGCATCGCCTACCCAGATTCTGAATTGGAAGGCATCACGTTACCGAGTCTCTGTAGCGCCGAGACTTGCTATAATGCTGCGATAGAGACTGCCAATATTACGGCCAAGTACCTTGAGGGCTCGGTAGCAGCACGTCCTGTTTCGCCTCAACTAGGAATATGTGCTTTTGTGAGTGCGCAGGTTCTTTTAGGTAAGAGACAAGCAACATCTAGTTAAGGAAAGATTCTCATCTGTTCGTAGGACACTCGCTCTACTATAAGACTCCCTTGGCTGATGAGTTTCGGAGACTGATACGCAACCTCAACGTGATGTCCAATCGATGGGTTGGCCTTGAAGAAGAACAAAGTTCCCAGAGATCCAACTTCTTTGATCAACTTTCCAGGCGTCTTGAGGGTCTTTATCAAGAGCCTCAGGGTATACCTAGGAGCCATGATGCCCGATCAAATGCTGGGCTCGGATTCAGCATAGCGCTTGCTGGCTTCCGTACATCTGCACTTCACAGAAGTCTTCAGGGCCCTGTCGCAGAGAACATGCCGCCCGACTTGAACAGAAATCACGTGCAACTCAACAGCCGGCAAGGGCAAGTTGACTCACAATCGTCGGCGACAAGCTCGAGGGACGAACTGTTCAGCATATCGCAGACTCTCACCAATAATGAGTTTCTCGAAATGGATCGAATTATCAGTTTTGAGGACATGATGACCTATGGTGATATGTCGCTCTATTGAAAACTTGCATAGAAAACATTGGCTTTCTATTGGTGGCATGAAAAAGGAATAGGTAAGGGTATCATAAGCATTAGGACAACTTACCTAAATCGAAATTAGCATTATAGGCATTCAGACCATAAGGATAGGTAAGTTGTCCTAATGTTTATGAAACCTTACCTATTCTTATTAAACTTATTCCCGATTTTTCTGTAGCCTACCTGGCGGCTGAGCTCAGCTTAGCTGTGGATACTTTGATGGAGTTGTTGGGTTGGCATTGAGCACAACCATTGCACAAAAGGCACTTCTAGTCTTGAAAGGATTTTTTTGATCATAAAACATTAATTCTGATTCTCATAATGCATTTTGCACTAGTTGTCTATCGTAAAACGCCATTTATATCTGAGGTTCTATGTGTAACCCATTCTAATCCATCTAAGCCATATCAGCGTTCTTCTTCTCGCGCTGCTCAATAATGACATCATTCTTCTCATGAGTGATCTCGTCATCGGAAGTAGTCTCCTCGGCCTTGGGAGCCATGATCTTCATTCCACCACGGACCCAGCAAACAGAAACATAGCCAAGGACATAGACAAAGCCAACAGCAGGCACAACATAGCTAACTCGAGTGCCTGCAGCATCGGCAATGGCGCCTTGAATGGGGGGGAAAATTGCCTTTTGGATTTCGTTAGTGACATTCGAGTGGAATATGATTGATAAAACTTACACCACCCGAAACACCCATGACAAGGATACCAGCGGCACGTCGAGTGTGTCGGCCGAGGTTGGCGGTACCCAGAGCGAAGATGGTGGGGTACATGGGAGCCTCGAAGAAGAAGATGGCAATGAGAACACCGACACTGGCAACACCCTTGCCAGCGCTGACGTAGGCGGTAAGAGCGATAGCGCAGCAGGAGTAGACGACCATGATGAACTCGGCGCTGAAGATGACAGCGAGACCGGTAGCGACGAATCGGCCAACGGTGAAGGTGATAAGAGCGTAGGAAAGCATGGTGCTAGCCTTGCTGGTTGAGATACCACCGTTCTCGTGAGCGTAGTTGATGAAGAAAGTGGCGATGGTAACCTGGGCACCGACGTAGCAGAACTGAGCGACGAAGGCAAACCACATGTTCCACTGCTTCCAGATGGATGTCTGGGTAGCATGACCAGCCTCATCCTCGATGACAGCCTCAGAGACCTCAGGGAGCTTGGCGAAGAAGAAGAGGACAGCGACAGCAGCGCCAGCACAAGAAACGGCGAGGTAGACGAACTGGACGTTGGTGAGGTTGTTGGCGTTCTCGCCGGCGAAGAAGAACTTGGAGGCGATCAAAGGACCGATGAATGAAGCGACACCATTCCAGGACTGGCAGAACTGGAGGCGAGCAGAGGCAGACTCAGGCTTTCCGATGACGACAGCGTAAGAGTTGGCGGATGTTTCAAGTGTAGCGAGACCACAAGCGATGACGAGAGTGCAAGCGCAGAAGCCGCCAAAGACAGCGCGGCCATTGGCGTTGCTATCAGCAGACTTGGCAACGGGCCAAAACAGAATAGCGCCGAGAGAGTAAAGCGAAAGACCCATCAGGATAGTGAATTTGTAGCCCTTGCGCTTAAGAACCTCAGCGGCAATGGGAGAAAAGAGGAGATAACCACCGCCAAAGTACATAACCTGGAGACCAGTGGACTCCAGGCGTGAAATGCCGAGGACTTGCTGGAAATGCTTGTTGAGGACATCGAGAAGACCGTAGGAGAAACCCCACAGGAAGAAGAGGGAGATGACGAGGGAGAGGGGGAAGATGAGAGCGCGACCAGTCAAGTAGCCGCCTGCCAATTGAGGGGCAGCAGTAGGAATAGCACCACCAGCCATTGTGAAAGATGTGATAGTAGAAAGAAGATCGTAGACAAAAGATCTTATCTATCAGATGAAGTGATGAGGATGTGAGAGCTGATGATCAAAAAACATGTTCGTGGTGGTGAATGACGATCTTTATACAAATCTCCCCCGGAGTCACCTAGACTCCAGATCCCCAGTGTCCCCAGTGTCGGCGCGATAAACTCAGGCTACCCACTTCCCCAACACTCCAGACTTGGGGTCATTGTGGAGGATGCTTACTTTCTCCGCTGGGTTTTTTTTTTCTTTCTCCAGCTCCTCCACTTCTCCATTCCCCCAACTTACGAAAATTCTTGTTGAACGGCGTCGCCTAAGCCGGGGCCATTGCAATCGAGACCTGTCTGGGGAAGAACCATAAAACAAGCTACCAACGGGTCCATCTTACATTAACCAGTAACATTGTCTGGTTCTGACGCCAAGAGAGCTATGTCCAGGTAGTTAAACTCCTTCAGGATTAGACTGTGAAGGCCGTTGTGGAGAGGCAGAGAGGTCGGACCGACAATACGCCCGTTGATGGATTCTCGCGTTAAGCTTAGCATGCCAAGAGGCTCCTGCGTAGATCTCCCGGGGAGAAAGCGACTGGTTCTGGACGTGTCTGAATGGGTGCTCTGGGGAGTGTATTCGGGCCTTTCGAGGTGTCCAAGACGGCGCTATTGACCGGCATCGGCGGTATCAACCTGATTTAGCTGGACAAGGCTGATGATGCTTAGCATGATTTGCTTGTTTTCGCATGAGGTGTGATGGTTCATCGTGCCATTGGTCCACCGAGGGCTTGGTAGCTGACGATATGAGATGATGCAACTGAGGCCTTTACTTGGTGTTGAGTGTTTTTCGGGATCATGCAAGCCATGCCCAAGATCATGGTCTCCCTTGTTTGACGCTCCCTTAGCAGTCATGATACGAAATTAGCTACGCTAGCCTGACTCGAACGCCACAAGATCTCTTGACATCGGCCCGTTCGATACTGTTAGACCCGTTTCGACACTATTAGACATGTTTAAGCTCAGGAAACCACTTCCTAAAACGCGGTTGTCCTTAATTACGCGTGGAGCAATATCCCGCACTTGAGAAAACTTGGGGTTACTGCCGGCCCAAGGGAAGTGGACATTGTCTATGGGGTACTCTCACCTGAATTTGTCTCAGAGGTCTTGGCGAGAAGAGCAGAGCAAATTTGGAGAAAAGACTCCGGCATGCGACTAGTAAACCGACCAGTCTAATCAACGACGTAATATCGATTTGAACCAAACCCTTTTCTGAACAGGTTGCTTCCAAAAAGCTTCGAATCCTTCTAGTGTGCACGTGAGCGGCGCATTCACTAACTATGTTGTCGCTAGTCGGCTTGTAAGTGCCGGTCTGGTTCGAAGCCGGGTTTGACCGGCCACGTGAGGGTTGCGAAAATCTCACCAGCCTTTCCTTTTTCACGTTGGCTCAGTGCGGTTTAGGCCGTGGGGGTGAAGAGCTGAGGTTGACTGTGTACCATCCAAAATCTAAATAGCCAATTGAAGATCCAGATCTGATCATCAAAGCTTGAGAGCGTGCAGTTGCATCGAGCGGCTTCGCCCGATTGGTTATTCGAGCTTTTGTCGCAACAGTTAGTACTATCTAGGCTTTTGCTAGATTGGAACTCAAGCCAATGGAGGTTGTTTATCAGTTACAGTATTCCCGCCACAAAGCGAGCTGGGTAATCGCTCATCCTTTGGCAAGCTTGGACCAAGCAAAGTGGGAGACAAGCTTTTAGCCACAACGTAGACTTGGGCATGGCCGCCACCATTAATTAGACAAGCCTTGGGTTGGAGTCAGGCAACGAGATCAATCGCCAATTGCTCGACACAGAAGCGCACGTGCTCTGAACTCAGTAATGAACTAATCACTGTAGCTTGAAATTGAGTTTCT
Source organism: Fusarium austroafricanum (assembly GCA_012932025.1). NCBI lineage: Eukaryota > Fungi > Ascomycota > Sordariomycetes > Hypocreales > Nectriaceae > Fusarium > Fusarium austroafricanum. Next base: position 52,636 of record JAADJG010000200.1, read on the forward strand.
CGCTTAAAGCAGCGCAGGGATTGACAGATTGTTGGGGAAACCTTTCTGAATAGCCTCATGAGAATCATTCGAGTCTTACCTTAGCTTGTTTGAGTCTTCAGGTAGTAGCTAAAACACATTAGTCCCGCAAGACTTACGCTATTGAAAGTCATTGTATGTATTGCGAATAATGCTTGTTACTAAGAGAATGGGGGTACATGTTAGCACTATTCACTCTCAGATCAACTTCAGAAAGTACGGGTTTTGCTTTTCATTATCTATTGCCAAGACTTCTGTTCTATGTGACTTAAACTCTATTTCCATTATCCCAATAAAGTAGAAAAGAAGTTACTAAGCTCTTGCACTAATGTCTAGCGCCCAGAGCCAGTATAAAGCGACTTTAGAATAAAATCTGGTCCCGGTGCAGGGTAAACGAAGCCTCAGGCACCGATGCCGCTCTCCACAACTGCCGATATCCCCGCATTGTGGGGTCGGATATCGGTGTTATCTTATCGCTTATCCTTATCAGTGAATTATCACCGAACTTTCTTTATCGGTAATTTTGACGCCGGCCTTTGCATCGGGAATAGACCGCGGAATAGACCGACGACCGAACTTTGATCAACAGCTATAAGATCCGGAACGCACAACATCGAGGTCAGCATGTAATATTAAACCCTTATTTGAATATCCCTATATAATGGCCAACAAACTTCTATTGAAGAATGGTACTGTTCTGCAGCATGATGCCAACGACAATGTTGTGGCTCTGAGAAACACCAACGTTCTCATTGAGGGCGACCGCATTATTGAGATCGGCAAGGACATTGACCAACCCGAAAACCTCGCCGTCATCGACTGCGACGGAAAAGTCATTGCGCCTGGATTCATCAACGCTCATCATCATGTCTGGCAGAGCCAACTCAAAGGCAGACTTGGTGACTGTACCATGCTAGACTATATGCTTGAGGGTAAGTTTGCCTAAGGTCTTGTCAGAAAATTCCTCACACAGTACCAGCCAATCTTCAAAGCTTCAACTTCACATCAGAGGACATCTTCTGGGGCCAACTAGCCGGATGTCTCGAAGCACTCGACGCCGGAACAACTTGCGTTGTCGACAATGCACACGGAGCCTCTGGTCCTGAAAGTGGACCCGCAGCTCTGAGTGCAACTATCTCTTCTGGTATTAGATCCATATTCTGTCATGGAGTTATGCCTCTTCGAGCTGCTGAGTGGACGGATTCTTCTTTTGAACTTGACCGAACTCCTCAACCTGATTGGTTGCTGCCTCAGATGGAAAGATTTGGCGCGCAGGCTCCGTTTGGGAGTGATGGTAGAGTTCAGTTGGGCTTTTTCTTTGACTCCTACTTTTTGCCTGAAAAAGCCATATCTGAGACTCTGAATCATGCCAAAAGTATCGGTGCGAAACTGATCACGAGCCACTACAGACATTGGCCAGTTTCTAAAGGTGAGCCTGAAGCAAACAATTTAGGTGGGTAATCTTTGATACTAACCATGAGCAGGCCAGTCTCGGGTTCCAGAACAGCTGAACGCTTGTGGTCTCCTCGGTCCTGATATCCTCCTCACTCACGGCAACGGCACAACACCCGAACAAGCATCTCTCCTCACCTCAGCCGGAACATACATTGCCTCAACTCCAGATGCTGAGATATTCATGGCTTCAGGCGCAGATCCAGTAGCATTCAGGGAAGATCTTCCATTGACATGTCTCGGTGCGGATTGTCACTCATGCGGACCAGTAAGTATGATGCACCAGATTCAGATTGCTCTGGCGAGTGATCGAGCATCGCAAAACGCCAAGACCTTCGCAGAAGGTCACTATCCTAAGAGAATGCGGGCTACCGTTAAGGAAGCATTCAACTTGGCCACTATCAAAGCAGCACGTGCGGTTAACATGGAAAAGGATATTGGATCCATTACCGTAGGTAAGCTGGCCGATATTGTTATTTTCGACACGAGCTCCCCATCTATTGGCTGCGCTGCCGAACATGATCCGTTGACGACTATTGTTCGCCACGCTGGGGTGAGAGAAGTTGAGACTGTCATCATAGGCGGCAAGATCCGGAAGCATAACGGTGTATTGGAAAGCGTGCACTTGTCTGATGGCTGTCGGGAAGCTGGCTTCGATCTAAAAAGCGAAAGTCGGGAGGGATTGTCATGGAAAGAAGTCGCAAAGGAATTGTCAAGAAGTCGGGGAGAGGTCCAGGAGAGAATTGAGACAGTCAACAAAGAGCTGGCTAAAACGAAGTTGCTTGGTATGATGGGCGGTTTGGAGGATGTTCTAGTTGACTAAGCTGTTCTAGAGCGGCTTAGATGTACTTATATATGTTGTAATATAAGACTCTCATTTCCGGTTTTGATAGGCCACAACTCTATTTTAAACATTGCTGCTATCTTTTATCTATGTTGGAGTTGTTCATGCTATTAGCCAGATATTTGGGAATACTAGCTTCAATCCCTACGTTCCTCTTGCCGTGAGTAACTAGTCTGTACATGGATTGAGTGTTTAGCAATATTTTCTGCTGAGCTGGAATTTGTATCCAATCCGTTAGCTCTACTTGAGCCAGCTGTAACACGGCTCGTCAGCTCGACCTCATCATCACAGTCCCCCAACTTCAGCCTTTCACCGCCCCCAAAGTACTTTGACCCTCCGTATGTGAACAAAGGACCCTTTGAACTCGACCCACCATGCTTTGATCCCGTCCCGGTTGTCTTGTCTTGGCTGCCGAAAGTAGACGAAATCTTATCGCGCACTATATGTCGAAGTGGTGCGAGATGAGGAAGACATGCTGAGACGATCGCGAGACATGGCTCGAGATCTGACCAAATGAAGACAGGCCCCATGGCTCTAGTGACATCTCTGGTTTTGCTAAGTTCGGCAAGGTAGTGGATACGTACGGCACTCGCGGCGCAAACGCTGGTAGGTCGATTAGCACCAAGATACTAGAAACAGTAGAGCAGGTACACTTACAAGCTACCAAGCATCATGATACCGGTAATCCCCAACCTCTTCTTCAGCGACATCTGCAACCGAAGAATATGTGGAATGGGTATCAACAAGATATAAAAGTCGTTTATCATATTAACAATCCCGAGCGCGAGAAAGAAGGTGTTGATATTGATGCAAGTGCCTTTAGTGCCAGAAAATTGTGTCCAGAAGTGTGAGAGCGGCTTGCAGACATTTCCCATTGTGATCCAGACTACCAGTGGGTATGAGAAGGAGAGGAAGTAACCGAATATCATCGAGATCCGGAAGAGGAGTTCGGTCGAGGGAAAGATCCGTCGGTAGAAGAGGAGGATGGAGATTTTAATGACAGCACATGATGCTGCGTATAAAAACGTATATCCGTATAATATCTGCAGTACCAATTACTTAGCCTGAGCCTAGTTTTGTATGGTGGATTTACCTTATAGATCTTTATTAAATCTTCGATTGTAAGGGACCATATATGCTTGCCGGCGCCAAAGGAACCGCCTCGCGGGTGTCAATGGGTTGAAAAGAAGCGACGAGTTGTTGCTTACCAGTTATAGCCAAGCCTGCAGTTCCTCCCACCAACGCCTACGCAAAGTTAGACACCATTAGCTAGATATAACAGAGACTTACCATTCCGAGGATGATAACCCAATCATCCCAATGAACAGTAGTACGCTGAATATGTCGTGCAATAAATCGGAGTGTGATGGCAAGCGCCGCAAGAATAAGCACGGTAATAATAGCCGCTCTGTCGGACGTAGCAGTATCGGCATTCAAGTCGATACCAGAAGGTTTCGGACCTGCAATAGCAGTAATTCGTGGATCCATTATGGTGTTTATGGCTTAGCCAAATTAGATAGAAAGGTATACCATCAGGCCTGGCGAAGTAGTAGTAGTAGTAGTAGTAATATTCTTCAACGCGCTGGCGGAAAAGAGGGCGGACGGATTCATGTACCCGAATAAAAATTGGACATGACTTTGCTGACTTTTCTTTGTCTATTTTGGCAAAACAGCCGGAATTATGGGATTTCATAATGAACTGATGTTGTTGGTAACGCCGAAATGCAGGAACAGGGAGTGTTGAGGGGCAAACCAACGCAAGAAAGCAGATCTTGGCTGAGAGCGGCGAAACATGCCCCATAGCCTCAGAAGTCCGTTGTATGTTGTTTGTTTTCCCCTGTCATTACTAACCGTGGGTTATATCCGTACCTATCACAAGTCTTATTCATTCCTTATCCCCACAAGCGGACAGCGGACTGGGCATCCGGTAATGGATCGACATCATCCATGCTGTGCCGCATATTGCAACTCAATGTAGTATCATCAACCCTTGCCCTGTCACTCGCGAAACAAACAACCAACATGGGATTTCATGATCTTAGACCACGGGTGCAAATGCAAATATGCTATCGTTAAAACTGTGTAATAAGCTCGATATTGGAGCAATCAGAGTTGACTCCTAATGACTCCTAAGATATGTCAGATAAGGTTACATAATCATCTTAACCTTTTTCTTACGTGATTATACTAGACTTCCGTATCGGGCAAGATAGAACGACCATTCCCTTAAATCATTCGTTGGCAAGCCGGATAAAGCAGGACATGTGGGTTTGTTGCAACATCGCCGGCAGCATATGCAGTTGGTTCTGTCACAAACCGTAGCGAGATTAATAAAAGCGTACAGGGCACATATCCCAGATTCACACAAATAGACCCGGTTTTCCGAAGCTCCCTGCCCTTTCCCACCATCTTCTCTCTGTTCTACAATACACACATTTGTCAAACGTCTAGAACCATCAAAATGAGTCCAGTAAAAGCCCTTCACTCCGCCTCCCCGGCCATACCACGTGGACATCCTCGAGCCAGCAGCCCAACTCTAAGCGATGTTCCAGAGCTCACAGCTATAGAGCGCGTTGGCCCAAGAGGTTACCTTCGCTATGTATTCCCCATGCGACTTGAGGACGGTTACGACCTTGATCAAGTCCATCATGTTCTTCAATCTGGTTACAAAGCTGCCTGCCAAAGGATTGGTGTCATGGCATCTGTTGCTGTGCCTGATTCTGATGCAAGGCAGGCCAACCTTCTGAAGCTACAGAAGCTTCCTGCAGATGAGATTGGCGATATGGTTATCAAGGATATACGAGAGTCGTACCACTGGAACTATGCGGAGCTAAAAGCTAAGCATTTCCCCATTTCAGCCTTCGATGTCGACTTGCTTATGCGGGGTCCTATCTGGCCCGAGCCAGGCAAACCAGTCCCTGTATCTTTGGTACAAGCAAACTATATCCGAGGCGGCGTACTTATCGGGTGGAATGTTTTCCATATGGTTGGCGATGCGACAACATACCTTACATGGACCAAGATCTGGGCAGAAGAATGCATCCGCCTCCAAAACATCCCAATATCAACCCCGTTTGTCGTCGAAGATGCCATGCTTGCTGATAGAGCTCTCATCACCCAACCCTCAGGCAGAAACAAGGGACGACCCGAAGACCATCCCGAGTATACGGTTATACCTTTTACTCCTACTGGGCCATCTCCAGCTATGTTAAGTACGACCTTCCGTGGACAAGTCTTTTACTTTTCTCCATCGTCACTGGCAGCTCTCAAAGCTGAAGCTTCACCTTCCAATGCGACCAAACCAACAGACCAAACATGGGTTTCTACAAACGATGCCTTCTCAGCTCTTATGTGGCGCACTGCTGTTGCGGTCCAGGCACCTATTAGGAGTCTCAAGGACGATGAAAATCCGCCTTTTTTCTTCGGTATCGCCGTGGATGGTCGTAAGCGAACCGATCCACCGGTACACCCTCAGACGTTGGGTTGCTTTCTCCAATATATCTGTGTTTCAGCCCCGATCCGTGAAATACTAGGCAGTCTGAGCCTCGCCGATCTTGCCGTTCTCATCCGCAAAGAGGTTTCACTTCGCCTCAGCAACCAATTCACCGACGACGTGGTAACGCTCGTTGATCAGCTTGAGGATGTCACTCGATTAGTACCTACTGCATTCCTAGATGTGCTCGGAAAGTCATCTGTGCAGACGTCATGGAGCGAATTTGACTTGGCGTCGGTGGAATGGGGACCATTGCTGGGAGGCAAGATTGAGGCAATTCGTTGCCCAAACACGGGTATTCTTCCTGGATGTCATGTTGTACTGCCTACTTTGCCGAATGGCGGTGTTGAGGTTGTATTTGGCACTGAGGGTGCATTGCTGCAGGAGGTTCTTGAGGATCCTCTTTGGATGAAGTTTGCTGAGCCAAGATAGATACATGTATTGAGAGTTAGAAAATGCTTTATCCTATCTGCATAATGGTAAAAGCTTTATTTCCTTGTGGTTAAGGGCTGTTATGTTTAATTTAGTGCATTTGTCGGCGAGTAATTGAAATTTGGGAAATGAGTAGTGGCATTCTAGCCAATCGCCTTGTTGTGTGTTCTATCCACAAACTACACTACGATCGATAGTTCTCGATAGTGTCTCGGGGCTCAGAGCTTGGCATCTCCTTATTTTGTGGTATAACTTGAAAAAATCTGCAGATTGAAGAAACCTATGTTTTCTATTTTTGTCTAGTATTTTACGGTTCTTACACCAACGCCATAATGCATATCTCGATATTGTCTCCAGTCATTCTGGGCATGGCTGCTCATGTGGCGGCTGGCCCTTGCAAACCAGAGTCGAGCAAGTCTTATGATTCAAGCTCAATAACATCTGGCACAACTCTGGATATTTCATCCACCGCTTCCTCGGTGATATCGTCTATCGAAACCACTTATACCGTCTCTGACATTAAAGCCTCTTCGACCACCTCACTTGACTCGTCTTCGACTGAAGCCACCGTTCCTCTCAGTGCTACAACTTACGATATAGACGCCACTACAGTCCTGCCATCATCAACCACCGAAGAAACCACCACCATTCTTCCCAAAGAGACAACCCCCGCTGAGCTCTTCAGGGGCGGATATGCCACCTTTTACTATCAGAACGGCAATCCAGGCGAATGTGGCGTGTTTAACAGAGACAGTGATTTTATCGTCGCTCTATCTTACCAGAAATTCGACACAAGTCTCTGCGGACGAAGAGTGCGCGTGTCAACCCTTGAGCGTCCTGGGTCCCCTGCCCAATCTGTCGATGTCACTGTCGCCGGGTATTCTCCCACCAGCATGAATGAAAACTCGTTGGATTTATCGGAGGGAGCGTTCAAGGCTATTGGTAAACTAAGTGATGGAATGTATGAGGTTATTTGGCAATGGATCTAGAATTGGCGACTTTGGTAGGGTTGAAAGCTACCTATGCAGTGGGATACAGTAATAGAAGATAGATCATAACTAGCCTTTCCGCACAAGGTAGAACAATGAAAAAGCCTACAACCCTGCTTAGGTATTATTAGGGAAACCTGAGGCAAGTATTCCGGAACTCGGCGCAGGTGAGGCTCACAAACGGAAAGTATCTCGATAATCGACAAGCAGGCTAATAACACTAATGGCATGGCTTATCATAAACCGGCATCAGCCAAATACAGAATCAAGGTAGTTATGAGTGATATGGACACAGTCAGCAAAGGAAAGGGAATAGTTAACGAGCTGATCGGCACTCGGCACCGCGTCGGCGCGCGTCATAGTGAAGACGTCACCAACCCACTTTGAACCGAAGCATCCACTTGTTGCTGTCCTCAAGTATAAGTTGAAAACATATATCGGCTTCCTAGCTATACCTGACAATACTTATACTAAAAGGTCCTCCTTCCAGCCGCCTTTGTATCACTTCATGACCCTCAACATGACAGATTCCTCGCTACAGTCATATCGCATCCCTCAGCTCGAAGGTGGATATCGGCCAGGCTCAGAAGCAATCTTTAATTCGCATAGCAAGGATGACATCCTATCTGCTTTGAAAGAATGGGATTCTCAGCGCATTCTCCTCGTTCATAGTAAAGCTCTTGCAAGGAATACCCAAGTAATCACCGATCTGAAAGAAGCTCTCGGCGATCGCCTCACCACTGCCAAGGAAGGCGTCGGATCCCACTCTCCATACGAAGATGTCATCGACATTGCTCATCGAATCACAGAGAACAAGATAGACTGTGTCATTAGCGTCGGAAGTGGTTCATATTCGGACGCCTGTAAAGTCGCACGCCTCATGTCTGCTACCCTACCCAGCGGCTTCAAAGAGAAAGACATGGAAGCGCTTCTCGACCAAGAAAAAGGCATTGCACCGCAGGATAAATTGAAGAAAGCAGAGGGTGTAAAGCTCATCCTTGTTCCGACAAGTTTATCAGCAGGCGAATGGAACCATACAGCGAGCTGTACTAACAGTGCTGGTAAAAAGCAGCATTTTTCCCTGCTGGATGGCGGAGCGCCAGACTTGATCCTGGTGGATCCGTGGGTTGCCAGGACAGCACCAGAGAAGCTCTGGCTGAGTTCTGGAATACGTGCTGTTGATCATTGCGTTGAGACGCTGTGCAACCCTAAGTGTGCGAAATACCCAGATGTACAGGAATGGTGTGAGAAGGCACTGCGGGATTTATCCAAGGGCTTGGTCGAGTACAGAGAAGGACTGGATCGTGGCGAAAGTGGCGAAGATGAGCTGTTGCATGGAGTAAGCAAATGTCAAGCAGGAAGTCGAATGGCTCTCATGGGCTTCATCATCTACAGAGTCAACATGGGCGCCAGCCATGCTATTGGCCATCAACTCGGCAGCGTGGGTAAGGTGATGCACGGCATTACAAGCTGTATTATGTTACCAGCTGTACTGCGCTACACCAAGACGCGAAACCCAAAGGCGCAGGAGAAGATCGTGAAGATCTTCAATGAGACTTTAGGATGGGACGAGACTGAGGCGGGGGATTGCGTTGCGAAATTGGTCGGGGTTACGGGATTGCCCAGTACGTTGAGGGAGGTTGGAGTTACGAGCGATGAGCAGATTGAGCAGATCATCGACAAGACTATGACGGATGTCATGTTCTCGTTTGGAAGCGTGTTGACAAGAGAGGAAATATCCGCGATTGTCTACTCAGCGAAATAGATGGTAAGAAAGACTGAAAGGCAAGATATGAAACCAGAAGAAATTGCAATAAATTGTACCAACGCCGAAACGTCCATCCATAGCTAAGACAAGGGTATCTTACAATGATCCATTTCATACTGGTATTCATCACGGAAAGGCGGCCGTGTCTCAGCCCAAAAAGGTCACTCTAGAAGCAGCTTGCGCATCCAAGGCCAGTACTCCGTCGTCGCCCATTCTCGTAGCACCTGCAGCGCACATACGATCTGATAAACACCCATATCAGTTCTTGTATTGTCAATGCTGAAAAAGCTTGTCGTCTCGTGAAAAGGCGTCGAGATGACGAGGTACCAATTCTTGGCGTGCACGATAACTCCAGGTAGGAAGTCAGGGAGGGCTGGCCAGTGTCTATTTAGAATGGACGGGTGGTTCCTAGGCAACCAACTTGGTATATCAATCGCCTCTTGGTTATGTACTTTTAACAATTGGCGGAGGAATTCCCAGTGGGCGGCAAGGTTTGTGCCATTGTGTTTCTTGTTATAGTCAAGGGGCATCATGTGCGGGTTCATCGTGTGGATGGGGAACGCAATCGGGCGGTTTCTGAACAGCGGAAGGTCGAGGTAGTTGAACATGGCTGATGGGAATGTGCCCCGAAGGTCGTCGATGATATGAATGCGGTGATATTTATCGTAGGGTTCTTCGTTGCTCGGAGTGAAGTAGGCGCAAAAGTCAACGGGTTCTTCGGGCATTGAGGGTCTGATGTATTCGGGAATGTAGACGGCATCGGTACTGGGTGGAGTTAGCATTGCTCAATGGAGTAGCATTTGAGAAACGGTGCCTACCACGTCCTAAAGTCGATAGAATGTCTCCAGCACCCTTTTGTAGACCTCAATGATACTTCTAGCACCTTTTGGACCACTTCCATGTTCCAGTCCATTTCCATACCCATGAGGGTTTGGCAGGAACTCGTCTGTACAACGATTCGATTCACAGCATCGAGATTGGGCGTGCCACCGAGTTTCTCCCATTCAGTAGAATAGTAAACGTCCTTGAGGAATGTGTTTTGCACTCAAGTCGAGGGTCCAAACTCGTTCCACGCTTCTTCGAATAAGGAGCGATGCGAAGGTGGTAGAATGCCATGTTTTAGGGATATAGCTTCGATTCGCAAGAGAAGGCTCTCGAGAGAAGGTGGCACACTATCAAGATTTACGTGGTTCAAGTGGTCGCGTGCAAGACGGTGGTGTACAGGCGTCGAATCATTGTCTAAATCAGAGTCTGGATGGACTGGATTGCGACGTGGATGAGACTCGGTTCTGGGGGGTAGCTTGTTTCTTCGCAGTGCGCTCAGGGCAGAGGTTTGTCGCTACATCGGGGAGGTTCGATTGCACTCCAGCAGTAGGCTGAGGCTAGCTGGGTTGTGGTCCCAAAGTGTTGGATGTTCTGTGTTCGAGCGACTCAGCTCGACGGGCGTTTTTGGGGGTTCGATTGTCCAAGGTCGGACTGTCGCTGAGGAGCGGGCGAAGATTCAATCGACTTTCGGACACCTCCGAGCCACAGCTCGATTCTTGGGTCGCGGGACATTTTGCTGATGCGGAATCATTGTCAATGGTGTTTTGTTGGAGCGGCTTGTTTGTTGCTGGGTTGATCCGGCATGATAAGATTAACATTAACCCAGCCTTCAGGGGCCACCATATTTCCGCAGTGCGGAATTAGAGCTTGGGAGGACATTGAAGATAAGACAAAGCGCCAAAAGTCAATTGAGGTTATTACATTAACACCGAACAGTATTACTCGTATCAATCGTTACTAATTCCAATGGTATCCCATAAAAAACAATACGCTATCATTCTTCCAATACTCATAATTCATCATCTTGCTTGGGTCGCAGCTGACGCGGCCAGTCCAAGAGCAGCCTGCGCAACCACTGCCAGTGCTTATTCTTCGCCCATTGCTGCAGCACCTGCAGCGCACAAATAATTTGGTAAATGCCTTTCGAACTCGTAGTTTCGCCAATCAAAATCTCTTTGTTAAAGATTTCCCCATTAGACGTCGAAATAACAACATACCACTTATGCCCTTCGACTGCAATGCCTGGCAAGAAATTAGGCATTACGGGCGGCGGCCTCGTCTGGAACGATGTGTCAAAGGTTCCTGGTTCATCTTTCTCTTGCTGGCTTGCCTGATGCATCGACAACTGTCCAAGATTGAACAATCGTTCGAGGAATACCCACTGGGCGGGCAGCCATACATCCCTCAACACTCTGAGAGCATGAGGCGAGTCGCCGGGTCTTGAGGTTTGTATGTGGAATGCGACCGGTCGCTGTCGGAGGATTGGTAAGTCGATGTGGTTGAACGTGCCCGTTAAGAGCAGCTCGTTTCGAAGGAAGTCGATAGCGTAAGTGATGAGCTGGTTGTTTTCGCTTGTAGGTTCGATATAAGCGCAGAAATCGGCCGCCTGGGAAAGAGCAGGGTTTGCGGGAACGAGCTTCGCGTCAATGCTACAACGAGTCAATACTGCGCAAGAGTAGCTGGCATCCAAGAGATTATACTTACGTCGATCTAAAGTTAACAAGCTGGCTGCATCCAGTCCCATACAAGGGCCGCAGCGAGACCTCCAGGATCTTCTGAACTACCTCTATGTTCCAGTCCGAGTGCGAAGCCCCAGAGCGCTCAGAGAAGGCTGCTTGGTAACGAATCCGATCCACGATATCGGGGGTCGGCGTATCCCCAAGCTGTGCCCGTTGGGCTGAGTAGCAATAGTGCTTGATATGTTGGCCTCTCGGCTGTTCTATAATGGCGCAATGGAAGGGTGGCAAGATGCCATGGCCTTCGGATATAATCTTGATCCGTTCGTATAGGGAGAATAATTGAGTACCGACTTGTCCCGGTCGCTTTGCAAGCTCGTGGACCCAAAGGTTGTCGATCGACTCAAAGGGCGATAAGGAACGGTCGGATAAAGGCGACGAGGAGGGTAAGGACGCAGGTTCATGGGATATGTTTTGTAGCTTGGAGAAGGTTCGTCTTTTGAAGCTGCCCCCTTCTCTGCTGACAAGACGAGGAGGAATAGACCGTTTACGTGTAGCATCGCGCCATGGGTCCTCAGGGAGAGTTGTTGGTTTGTTGGAGGAACCGTAAAGGCCCGTGGTTTGAGTGCTCGTGATTCTGTTGAGAAGACGGGAAGGTCGACCCGTGCTTTCCGGCGAATCTGCGCGGCGTCGTTTCTTGGAGAGGGGGTTCAACTCGGTATTGGACGGCGAGTTTGGCTCAGGGACGGCCCAAGGGTCAGAGGGTTCGCGGACATCGCGGCGCCAGAGTTCAACTCTTTCATCGAGAGACATTGTCGACGATGTTATGCCTGTCGTGGTTGGTGGCTTCGTCTGATCTGCCTGGTCTGGTCTGGTCTGGTCTTGTCAGCTCAGCCTAGCTTAATTGATTCGATTCGGCAACGGCTTACCCCGCTGTTTGTTGTCTGAGATGCATAACTCTACAGTGCTACGTAGTGCTATGACTTACTGACCAGTGACAGTAAAATGCTCCCCATGAATGACCATGTTTATGCAAGGCATAAACTGTCATAGCGCTGGCGTCATTCGTTGATAGCCGCCTCATCTAACGCGTACCTTTTACGTAGTCACCTTGAACACCAGTTCAACCCGCTATCCCCAGGTTCTCCAATCTTCAAAATCCCGTCAATCAAATCGTCCGTAACCCCGCGATTTCATCTCGCACACGTAATTTGGCTATTTAGGCGCGACATGAAATCACAGATGTAAGCTCGACTTGAAGTTCATTGGCTGGTGGTCGGTCCGACGGTCAGCAATAAGCATATCTCACAATAGGCATTGGCAATGTGATATAAATCCTCTGTTATCCTGTCTATGAAATAATAACTGCCTTGTAAGAATCATTTATCCGCTTTGTTAATACGACGACATCACACAATGACTTCTCAGACAGTTACTGAGCAACCGCTCAGCAGCCCAGCAGCAGAGATCACTCCGAATGAGACTCACTCATCTAGACCAACGTCCACCCTAGAGGTAGAAGAACCCCGCGACAATGAAGATGACATCGAATATCCCACTGGGCCAAAGCTTTGGTCGACAATGGCATCAATGGCAATTGCATGTTTCCTCAGCGGACTTGTAGGCTACTCACCGACACCTTCAAGAAGTCAGCTCATTGACTGGTTAACTAGGACCTAACCATCGTCGCTGTGGCTGTACCAAGCATCACCGACGAGTTCCAGACTATAGCAGATATTGGATGGTATTCAGCTGCATAGTAAGAACTGAACCTATCCCAAACTTCAAGACTCCGATTCTGACTATATCACTCCAGCGGCATGACTCTCAGCGCCTTCGTCTTCTTGTACGTATTCAAGATCAAACTTCCCAATATCCACTGACTTCAAAGCAGTTTCGGCCAAATCTACACACTCTTCTCCATCAAAGCTGTCTTCCTAATCGGTATCGCAACTTTCGAAATAGGCGCTTTAATCTGCACCCTCGCACCTTCATCAGCAATCTTCATCTTTGGCCGTGCAGTCAGCGGTCTCGGTCGTGGAGCTATCAACGGCGGTCTCTTTAAACTCCTTCGCCAATGCTTTCCCCTCTCCAAGCAAGCCATAAGTAACAGCTTCTTCGGTTCCATCCAGAGTGTCGGCCTTATAACGGCGCCCACCATCGGAGGGGCACTTATTGACGCGTTCTCGTGGAGAGCGTGCTTTGGTGTGAATTTACCGCTTGGTGTTCTTTGTCTTTTGTTAACAGCGTATGGCGTCCATGAACAACCCCACCGAAACGACGCACCTGTCCTCACTCTTAAAGAAAAGGTTAAGAAGGTTGACTTTTTTGGTACTCTACTCGCTGTGCCAGCTATAACAATGCTGCTGATGGCACTGCAATGGGGAGGAACAAAGTTCGGCTGGGGTACCTGGCAGATCATTCTTCCGCTTGTCTTTTGCGGGCTGCTTTTCATTGGTTTTGGATTCTTGCAATATCGTCAAGGTGACAACGCTCTTCTACCGCCTAGAATTCTCAAACAACGAAGTATCATCGCAGGAATGTGGTATGGCGCTTGTTGCGAGGGAGTGTTGGCTGTCACAGAATATTACATGTCCATCTACTTTCAGGGAGTTCGAGGGTATACGCCTACAAAAGCGGGATTACTTGCACTTCCTATGGTTGGGGGCCTGGCTATTGCGTTTATTATTTCTGGAGTTGGAACTACGTGGATCGGATATTATTACCGTGAGTACTCCTGCCGACTCTTTAGGCAAAATCTAACAAACTGCCAGCATTCATGCTTGCCACGAGCGTCCTAACACCTATCGCTTCTGGTCTTCTCACTACGCTCGATCTAGAAGAACAGATCGCCAAAGCCGTTGCTCTACTCACCTTTCTCGGCTTAGCAGTCGGTCTAGGTCTCCAAGGCCCTCAAGTGGCCCTCCAGGCTGTGCTGCCTATCGAGGACGTCTCCCTCGGCGGCGCAGTTATCACCTTTGGCTCCGGAATGGGCTCCGCTTTGTGGATCTGCGCTTCAGCAACACTTTTCCAAGACCGTCTGGCAAAGGAGATCCAGGACGCTGCGCCAGGAACAGATACGAAGACACTTCATGAGGCGGGGCTGTCCAAGTTGAGGGAGTCTATTGGATCAGATAAGTTGAAGAGTGTGTTATCTGGGTATGAGAACGCCGTTGTGCAGACGCTGTATATCCCGCTGGCACTGGCGTTGTTGAGTATTATTGGAGCTGTAGCAATGGAGCGTAAGTCGATCAAGAAGAAGCGGTCTTAGCCAGAGACGAGTGGAAAAGAAGCATTTAGACATGCATGCATAAGCAGTACCGCAGCTAAGCGAGCTTTGAGTTGGCTCATTAAGATATAAGATCTTATTCTCCTACTGTTGATTGTCTTTTCATGAGCACGTCATAGAAGCGCAATGGTTTTATCGAGATTATTGAATGGCTGGTATTATTGAATGGCTGGTCACTGTCTCGACCAATCACATTTCCCTGGCACGTAAGCCCGGACCTAGTTATCCAGAATTCTGTAATGACATCATGGCGTTGGTATTTAGGGCTGCTCTCTATGCCCCTGAACTATTTACACTTGAAGATACTTAACTACCAATCAATCAACAAATTCACTGGAAGTGAGTCTATACAAAGCAACACATGTCATTGATATACCGGACTCTCAAACCCGCTCCTTCGAAGGGTGCGGTCTTTCCACATGTTCCTCTACAACGAGGTGAACGAACGGCCGCTAAGAGATCAGGAATTATTAAATCAGCCTGTTGGGAATGCCGGAAACGAAAGTCAAAGGTATGGCAGACAAATAATTCGTGTAGATTGTTTGTTGAGCTAACACAACGCCCAGTGCAACGGCCAAAAACCCCTCTGTGGCAATTGTTCCAGGTTTAACAGAGAATGTATCTACGACGCTGGCGCCAAGGAGGCACAAATAAGAGACCTGAAGAGCGAAAATGAGAGACTTGAAGAGGAATTGGAGGCTGCAACGGTCTTGTTGAAGCAGGTTGCCATCGGACCAGACTATGTCAGAAGTCTGGTGTTGCAATATCTCGCTGACAACAATCAACCACTGGAAATATTGGAGTTATTAAAGAGTCAAGAGAAGTCGCGTGTATGGAATACGAATTGCAAAAGCGAGGAAATGTCAGGTATGTTACATATGCTAGAGCCACGTGGGACTTTGACTGACTTTATAAAAGCAGACGCGGATGGCAGTGCATTCCCTGAAGAAACGGACGGTTCGTATAAGGAAGAGACTCCGGTCATCCAAACAGAAGAACCAGATCTAAACAAGAACATGATGGGTTTGGAGACAGCAGGTGATGCCTCGAGGGTTTCCTCGATTCTCTACGCATCACTCTCTGCTACACCAGAGGATTCAACGGGAAATACTCCAGGATACACTCCAGTTAAGAACAAACATTCCAACCATAAACCGATTATATCTGACCACTAAAACAACAGTTATCTTTCGATGGTATTGGGTATTCTACTCTTAGCCAGACTTGCCTGCCCAGCCTCGAGACTCCAGCAGTCTCTACAACCAACATGGCGGCAAGTCAATTTACCAGCTCAGCCGCTTCACATCAACAAACGGCCATTCCATACAGACCTAGTTGCGAAAGCTTGTTCTTTGAGCCATTATTCAAACACAGTGACTTTTACCTTTCAACATCTGCGACTGCACCGATCCAGCAAGATGCACCCAATGGGCATCACTGGACGACAAACATGGAAAACCAACAGCAATTCCAACATCAAGGGCAACCATACGATAGCTCACTTTCAAGTTTCGACGGACCCGACCCGACTATCTCAGAACAAACTACAAAGGAAGTCCCACCATCTTCTCTCCATATCAATCCAAATTACCAAAACAACTTTGGCAATCTTACTCTCTCGAGCAGTGTCAGAACGAATGGTTACCCACTTCATATACAAGAAGCCCAAATACGAAATATATTTGTACCAGATTGGGCTGTCACATCGCTCAATACGGTGCCGGATCCAGGTGGTCTGGAAGAGGCATTTCGTGATATTTACAAGGAGGCGACAAGGCTTCTCAAAGAAGGCGTGCCTGCAAGCCGTATTACTGGAAGGCATCCGAATATTGCGGCGTTGTATGATCAATCTGAGTTTGACAAGTCGTGTCTTGTGTCGCAGTGGGCGGCTCGCATGGTTCACAGTGTTAAGTTGCACGGTAAATATGGCACTTTTGCATGAGATTGATGCAGGGTCTGACATTGATGAAGGATATGATTTTACTTGCTTTGCGTCCATGAATGTCTTCTGGTACGTAATGCGGTGGATGATCGATCCATCACCAGAGACGTACGCTGCCATGCCAGAATGGATCAGGCCAACGTGAGATACTCGTGCTATTCCAATTTTATTTCTACTAACGAACCTCAGAGCTAGCCAACTCTTCACGCCTCATATAAGCATGGCAGACTTTGTTCTATGGCCCGCATTTCGCGAGCTCGTAGTGCAATTCCCGCAAATGCAAGAACACATGGCCTGGCTTGCGGATATGTCCATATACATTAAATGCGAATGGCCGTATGAGCTAGAACTCGCGTTGAAAAGAGATCCAGTCTCTGGAGATGTTGATCTCTCTGATTTAGCTAAAGTATGACCTGGCTTTTTCTCTGTTAATGAGTAATGCTGACTTTTTCTAGCAGCATGTCTGGACGTTGGGATGCTGGTCTGTCGGGCCGTCATTTAGAAAGTTTTTGTCAAATGCGGATTCGTATCTTCAAATTAGACATGAGGAACAACTAGATTAGAATTGAAAGGAAAAGCGACAATAAAGGCGTTACAATTGTTAATTAGGGTCGGTGGAGCGATTTGTGAAAGTTCTACTGCAATTGGAATGTTAGCTCTATATATGCCATTAATGTCCTAGCTCCCATCGAATCCTCTCACTACACCAGGCGATCAACGCTTGGAATGTCTTCCGTAGTATAGTGGTCAGTATGCAAGCTTGTCACGCTTGAGACCCGGGTTCAATTCCCGGCGGGAGAGTCGCCACCTGTAACATACAGGATTTCTTTTTCTTTTCTTCTTTTTTACTCCAAAACGCTTTTATATTCGTTATTTATCTTTTCTTTATATCTTAGTTAGCCTTTGGCTTGACCAATATGCAGCCAGCGGACGGAATGAAGGGTGTTTCTACTCGATATTTCTACCCACTCAGTGTGAAGTCGGGTATTTCTCTATTACCGATGTTTGCTCCACCTCTTTGGTGACTCGAATTATCTGTCTCGTACTCTCATCATCCCTATCGCTCTCGCGATCCTCCCCTGCTGCGATAACCGACCTGACATTCCCATCATAAATGGGATGATGCTTCCCACGAATCTGCCCGATAGTGACTAGGTTGATGTCGTTTGTCCCTGCAGCATAGGAGCTATCATCTTTGCGTAGTGATTTGAATAGTTTTCGGAGCATAGGCATTGAACCGGCGATGATCCCCAGACTGCATTCAACAACTGTCCATAGAATAATGTTCCCGATGCCGTCTGGAGACTGATTAGTTCAGGGTTTTACAGCGCAGCCACGATGCTTACGAAGTTGGTCCTTAGGCGCAGAATATGCCGGAGAATATGGAAGTCGAATGATGGTCGCTACTGATGCTCTAAGAGCTGTTAGTAAGTGCCTTGGTATACAGATTGCAGACTTACAAAGCACCAATACCCATAACAACATTCGCCATAATCTTCAACGCCTTCTGCATCTGAACATTCCACAAAATGAACACCGGAACAATAGCAACCGACCAATCGACGACGATATTGATACCCGACACGACGTAGGTCAGTACTGAGAGAATACCCTGATCCATACACTTTCCTGTGCTGGGGTCCCAAGATGCACTGAGAGGTCTGCATCTGATCAAACCAACAATACCTGCGACTACTGTGATGAGAATTGTCAAGGCTATTAAGCACCGGAGAAACCATTTGCAACGCTTGTTGGTTGTTATGCGATTGAGCTGAGTGCAGATGGAAATCTTGATGAACATAGAATTGCTGATGTAGAAAATCTGCCAGAACGTTACTGCCTGCAACAACGTGTTAGAAGTGTCGTCCATAACCTTCTACTAAATTGGTCAACTGACCTTGAAACCTTCCATCACCATAGCCCGGTTGAGCTTCGAGTCTGGCGTTCCTATACCGGTGAAACTGCCCCATATAATAACGCCATTGTGTACCAAATTGAGCAACTGTGACTGGATGTCAGCTACAGCCTAGGCGTGAAAACCTGCTTATCTGACTTACTGCCCCAATACACATAAGCCAATCTTCAAGTCCGAAACAATTATGTGCCAACCTGAGCCAAATTCTGAGACTGACAACAGCGATGCATAGTGGTGTAAAAATAATCGTGAGGGCCAGGAGAGCCGCAGCAAGGCCTGATGGCTGGACTGCGTGCCATCCTTCTGACGCGTTTGCCATAGCAGGTAGTAACAAGAATGAGGTAGTTTGGAAATAACGAATTAGGGCCGGTAATCTCTATAAACCAAATCTTGTCGGGCTGATCCTTCAATCATGAAACCATCTGACCGGGTATAGCAATATTTCACCGTACGACAACTAATCGTCGAGTCATTAACCCTGTCAGGGTGATGTTATCTCACGAGCGAGCCAATACCAGCCATTTCTTGTACCAGGCTGTGTCGATAAAGCTACTAATTCTGGATTAGAGGACTGGCCCCTTCCCGCGGCAGATAATTAAGGTTTATTAGCTTGACGATGGTACTGGGATGGGGGACCAGGGTGAGAGATAAGGTGGAACGAGGCGAAGATTGGATTTCATGCTCTTAGAATTCATTCATGATAGCATCCACCCAAGAATTAAGAATCTTCAGCTTAGATCTGCCTTTGACAGAATTAGACGGGTCTTGACAGATGACTGAAAGCATTATTGAGCCTCCCCGGAATCTACGGCTCAGTCCAGGTCCCAAGTGGGCTAGTTGAAGGATCTAAATGGGCCCATGGGGTGATTTATCCGTCCCGGAACCAACATTAGGAAGCATCCGAGGTGGGGACGTCTAATCTATCCGGTATCCCGCTCGAATAACAACATATCTTACACGTAGACCCTGAGACAAGTATCCTTGGCACTGGCAGTGAGGGTTTTCGTGAATCCACTGGCAGGTGGCCTGATTTATACATGATTCAATGGGATCAGTCCTGCCTCTTTTTCACAAGAATTTGTAAAATAGGCATAGCATGTGTAAATTAGCTCCCGACTTCATCCTTGTAAACCCACATCAACCGAATCTCGGCTTGTAAATATGGCCATTTTTGGAAGAAGCTGAATATTCTAATCCCCGCGAGCTGAGTAATAGACTAGACTAAATGGGACAGAGTTTCTACCAAGGGTGCTGAGGGGTTCTGCAAGGATAGAAATAATGGGCTGTCCCCGCTGAATTTGCTTTTGTTCTCATTTCGCTGTCTCAAAGTTCTTGGCGCATACGACAAACTTGCAAAAATGTCTGTTTATGAGGTTAAGGGCAAGAAGGCCATCGTGACTGGTGCAGGATCCGGTATGGTTTGCGGTTGCGTCGCTCCAAGAACAGGGTATTGACTTGATGCGTTAGGGATCTGTTTGGCCTTTGCTAAGCAACTTCTCAAGAATGGCTGCTCTGTTGTAATTGCTGATGTCAAGCTACGACCTGAAGCTGAGGAGTTTGTCAAGACATGGACTGGAGAGCCCACAGTCTCTTTCCACCAGACTGATGTCAGCGACTGGGCTCAGCTTTCATCTCTGTGGGAAACATCACTTCAGAAACTAGGACAGATCGACATTGTCTGCAACGGCGCAGGCATTTACGAGCCCCCGTCAAGCTCTTTCTGGAACCCACCAGGTGTCTCACCTCTCGCCGAAGACAAGGCCAATGGAAGCCCCGGAGTCTACAAGACGTTCGCCGTGAACACGATGGGTCCTATCAGATTGGCACAGATTGCCATGGACTATTGGCTCCAGAATCGTGATGTCCAGGGCAATCTACTCTGGGTTGCAAGCTGTGGAGCTTACCTTCACGCTTCAATAACGCCAATGTACTTTGCTAGCAAAGCAGCTATTGTTAGCTTCGTAAAGTCCATGGGATCTACACGGAAGCGATTTGGTATCAGGAATGCTGCTGTTTGTCCTGGCGGTGTCGATGTGAGACGCATGCATTCTATATTGTTCTCTAAAAGCGTACTGACCTTTCTAACCAGACACCCATCTTCCACCCTGAATATTGTCGCGATCATATGCCAGTTGGCACATTGAATCTGACTCCCGAACAGTGTGCTGATGTCATGTTCCGTGTTCTCACTGAAGAACAATACGGCGATGGAAATATAGTTGAGACTATGCTTGTTGGAAACAAGGAGAGCAACTCAGTCAACGTGAGGGAAGTTCCCATGGAAGCGTTGTACCCTACTCAAGTTGCCGAAGGAGCACATAATGGACTGTACATGGCGGATGAAAAGTTGGCGCAACAGCTGGATGCTAAGGGAATGCGAGGATGAACCAAAGAAACCGACATCATATAATTTACATAGGGGCGGTTTCTATGAGACATTACCCTTGGGGGGTTAGGCGATCAACGAATAAGTAAAGGTTGCCTCTCAGGAAGCATTAAATACCCCTGTCCAAGTAACCAAATGTCACCAAATGGTATGTATATTCTATTAGATGTCAAGGCATCTATGGTCCCTTTGGAGATTCCGTCTTTGCCTTGATGCCAGTAGCAAATGTCTGAATTCGTCGTCCGACCTTCTGCTCAACCCAATACTCAACCTATGTGTTTGGTCAGTGTATCAATAAATAAGTTAGGACTTCAAAAGTTGGCGAACCTGAAAGTATTTAAAGAACAACCACCCAACTAATGTTAAAACGAAGAGAGTTCCCAGGAAAAGAAGGTACCAGCGCCAATCAGGATTGTTTTGAAGTACGTTCACATTCATTCCAAAAAGACTCTAATGCCGTATTAGCCTAGTGAAGCTTACTTAAGGAGGGTTGAAGTCGCACCGCAGCGAACATAGCTGGTAGGAAAATGAACTGACACCATCAGCTTTACTTCAATTAAAGATGGAAAGCAACCCACGGTGATCCAACTGAGCCGCTTCATGCTGGTTGCAAGGCTAGTCGACTTGTGAGCCTCGTTGATAGAGACCCACGCAAATTCCTACCCGATCAGTCACCATACCCAAAGAAAAGCCGATAAATGTACTCACCAACTGTAGTAAATCTCTTACTGTTTGTTCCAATTTCTGTAGCTCATGGTCTAACTCTGAAAACCGGTCTATTGCTTCGAGTGCCTTTCGGCCCTCGGCCGATCCGTGGTGAATACTATAGTGAACAACAAAGCTCCTTGCGTCGTGAACCTGGCCTTGAAAATATGACCGAAGTTTGAAAAGATCCTTAGCTGACCTAGCTAGGGATAATATCACCGAAGAAAACTGTCCTTGTCCAACGAGTTGATCATATCGCTATAGTCTCTGGTCAGCGACGGAATATCTGGCCGAGTTGGGTAATAACCTACTTGATTGAGGAGTTGCTGTGCGAAGACTTTGCATACAAGCGACCATGATTCAGTTAGGTGGATAATAAATTGCTGGAAAAAGTCCAAGCCATCATCTGGAATCCAGCCAATTTGCAGCATACTCAAGTGGACCTTTGTTTGCCAAGGTGATATCTCACTTCCTTCCAGGTCACTCAAAGTCCATGCTATTGCAAGGTCTTTCCACTTGTCATCAAGGAATCCATTCGGAGTCTTCACTAGGTCTGGAATGCGAGTAAATACAACAATACAGGTCTCTGAACCAGTAGTCGTTCGCTGGTGATCAATATAAGTATCTGGTCCTGGCGATTTTAACATTGGATAGCGTAGATACGAATACAAATCTGTAAGGCTTGGGAAGTGGCTATATCTCGTCAGCTCGTTCTTCTTTGTAGTCTTTGAAAATACATACATTAAGCGCCTCTTAATGTCTGGCTCTAGTTCCAGCTCGGGTAACGTGTCAGGAAACTCCACAAGTTTGCTTCCTCCAACTCTCTCTGAAACACAGAAGTTTGTAACCTCTGAAGAGGACTTGCCATAAACCCTTTCCCATTCATTCATACTAATACCTTTCATGCATGATGAATTATCAAGTAATAAGCTGACACAGCCTGGATGATTATGACGGACAGCAAGTAATAACGGGGTTATGCCATACTCGTCTTCGGCGCTTACATCCGCTCCCCGAGAAATAAGCCTTTTAGCAATTTCTTCCTGATTAAAAGAAACAGAAATATGCAAGGGTGTCTGCCTACGGCGGTCCCTGGAATTGACGTCGTAATTGTTGTCAAGGATGAATTCTATCTGTGACAGCCTTCCCTCTTTGACCAGTGAATGCAGTGTAAGGCGGTCCTTCCCCGAGAGAATTTGTATGACACTCGCATGACGGTTTTCTGCGGCTCTGGACAAAGGCGTGGCCCCAGTCTTGTCCTTGCGATTAACATCTATGTCGGCGCTATCGAGCAGTAAGAGAACCATAGAAGCATGGCCATTTTCAGCGGCTCGAGAAAGTGGCGTTCGCCCATCTTCATCTTGGATATTCGGATTTGTACCGGCCGTCCATAGTATAAGCCGCACCACATCCCTCTCGTCATGTTCCGAGGCCCATGACAAAAGTGTGCGACCAGGACGTGTCACAGGACTTTGCCTCTCGTCTGCCTTCACTAGCTCCCATGCTATTGCCAAATTTCTGTTATCCAAAGCCAGCTGTAGTGGTGTTCTTCCGGATCGTGTGTTGCGCAGGTCGATATCGTCCTGTTGCAAGAGCTTTTGGACCACTGCGTCATGTCCGTTCGCCACTGCAAGAGACAGTGGTGTCTCACCTCTTGAATCTCTAGAGTTGATTTCGATACCTTCTTCGCCAAGGAGAAACTCGACAAGATCGCTGTAGCCGCGAACCGCGGCAACTGCCAAGGGAGTTTGGCCCAATGGACCTTCCACATTTATGAAGTTTCTTTTCGAATGAGTAGAGTGAAGATGGGTAATGCTAAGGTCTAAAATAATTCGTGCAGTTTTCTCTTGCCCCGAATCCACAGCAACCCAGAAAGGCGTGCAGCCATGTTCATCTCGATCATTCTGTTTGATAGACTGCCAAAGCAGTGCTGTCACAGTCGGGACGTCGCCCTGCCGAACTGCATCGAAGATTGACCTCATTTTGCAAGATATTTGTATAACAGTAGGTGGTCGAACAGTACTGAAACGGGAGTGAAGTAGAAGAATTTATCTGTAACCCGCTGTTGATATGGCCGTTCTTAGCTGACGTTTAGCAATGTTGCTGAGTTTTAGACTTGAAGAAACTACTTGAGGGATTGGGCATATTTTCTCGTTTGCTAAAATTTCATATATCGCCTTTTATCATAAAATCTCTTTAATGAGCATCAGGCTGTGATTTATCCCATGCAACTATATTTATATAAGCATATTCGGGAGCGGAGGAAAGAGAAAACATCGGCTAACTTAAATTGACAAAACAGGTAGCCTGCCTTACGTCTCTGGCTCGGCTAGAGTCTGCTAGATGAAAGAGCCTGGTTAAAACATTCTCCGCATACGATTGGACTACCTCTCCGCATACGTCTTACTTCCCCCCACCCAGCTGGGTGCCTCGTCGAAGAGAGCTGAAAGCTCGGACAACATGGTTCATATGTGGCTGCAGAAAACCTCGGTCGTGTTCGTTTCTCATAGGCTGCTGTAATTAGTTTTGCCGCCTACCCGGTTTCAATGTACCTAAACAACCATCTATCGAAGCACGCTGGGGACCTGGAAGAGCTCGACTAGGTGGTCCATTTGTATATTACCAGTGACCTTCAATCCATGTTAGGCACCACCGAGGCTTTCACGCACAGCCTCTGTGTCACCCCAGCCCCCTCTCAACCAAAGGCAACAAAATGATGCTGATCTAATGATCACTTTCCTCCCACTGACGATACTGCCTACCTACTACCCACTCGCTCAAGACCCTGCACAAACATGGATCCATTAACCGCCTTTTCCCTTGCGACTGGAATAGTCACCTTTGTTGACTTCGGATCAAAGCTCGTGTCTCAATATCTGGAGATCCGACAATCGAAAAATGGCCGCCCAGCCGTGCTGGCCTCCCTTGAGGTCGAATCCCAGGACTTGTCTGCAAAAGCGACCTATGCGAGGGATAAAGTTACGGCCCTCCAAGAGCTGTACCCGGGACAGTCACAGAGTCTAACTCGCCTGGCTGAAGAATGCACTCGAGCTGAGAAGCAACTGCGGAGTCTTGTCGACAGCCTCACAGCCAAGTCTGGCCAAGGCTTAAAGACCATTAGCGCCCAAGCTGTTGTCTCCCTCAAAGGGCTTATGAAGCAAGGCGAGATTGAGAGCTTGCAGACACGGTTGAAAAACATCCGTGAGCACGTAATGATGGATGTCATCATGTGTATATCGTATGGAAACCTTTATTTTCCTAGCTAGTCTATTCTGCCTAGGGCTTTAGATTCGCAAACCGAACTTTGGCAGATTTTTCCAATAGTATAAACTAACATATTACAGACAGAATATCACTGAAAGTGCCACAACGATCAATACTCTGGGCAAGGGTGTTGAAACGGTCCAAGAAACCCTTGATGACGTGAAGGCAACGATTGAAAACCTCCAGCCGGATTTTCAGAATATTTCTCGCGGGCGTTTGTCCAGTATTCCTGAGACAGAAAGGATAACGAGTGGGTTATGGACTACGATTGCAGCGGCTGGCCAGGTCACATCCCAGGCTTCTTCGGATGTCAACGCTGAGGAGGTACAGAATCATGATATTTGTAATAGGATTCTGGAAGGCCTCAAATTCAAAGACATGATGGCTCGAGAGGGTCAGATTGAACAACCGTTTCCGGAAACATTCCAATGGCTTTTGGAAGATCAGCATCCGGAGAGCAATCAGCCTTTGGGGTTCAAGAAATGGCTTGAATCTACGACTAATGAAACTCCTTTCTGGATCACAGGCAGTCCGGCATCAGGAAAAAGCACATTGATGAAGTTCATCTGTACAAACGCAGAGGTTCAGAAGCATCTTAGTCACTGGGCTGGTGATCGCCGGCTTCTCACATGCAACATCTACTTCTGGAACCCTGGATCTATCAGACAAAAGTCACAGGCCGGACTACTACTCACTCTGCTCTACCAAATCCTGCAACAACGGCCATATCTTTGCCAACTGGTCGCCCGCAAACGTTACACCTACTTCCAGCTGGCTGGAATAGATGCAACCAACCCTCCAGGTTGGACAATTGAGGAGCTTCGAGATTCTATCACTCAATCCATCTCTAAGACCGACACTACCGATTGCCTCGCTCTCTTTATTGATGGCTTAGATGAATATGAAGGCGACCTTAGAGATCTGATATACTTTCTCAAACAACTTCACTCAGATTACAAGATCAAACTTTGCGTCTCCAGCCGTCTTTGGAATATCTTCAAGGATGAATTTAGAGTCTACCCATCCCTAAGAATGGAACTTCTCACTCGGCCTGATATCGAGAAGTATGTTCATGGCCGGATGGGAACTAGCTCTGCGATCCAGGAGCTCCGAGTCCTCGAACCGGATAGCATTGAAAAACTGGAGTCTGGCATTATCGAGAAGGCAGACGGCGTCTTTCTTTGGGTGGTTCTCGTTGTGGAGAAGCTTATCACCACTGCACAAGACAACAACGACCTTCATGTCATCTGGAAAGAGTTCATGGCATTGCAACCGGGTCTAGAAGAGCTTTATGTATCAATACGTAGGCGTATGGACAAATCCCTTCTTGAAGGAGCATCTAAAATGTACCAATTGCTTTTTTGTTGGAACGAGGTACTGGATTACTCTATCAGCGCTACAGATTTCTGGGTGGCCATCAACTGTCACGACCCCACTGAATCACAAGATTACCCTACTAATGCTAAGGAGAAGGGAATTATTCCTGCTCTGGAGAGGAGGTTGGCGGGACATACCGGTGGCATGCTTCAGCTCCGGGCCACAACGCCTAAAAGTATCAGCACGTCGGTCGACTTTCTACATCGGACCGTATTTGACTGGCTTCAAAGCATTCGGTCCTCAGTTATCAATGATGGACCCCCGGAATATGATCCAAGTCTTATCCTAGCATCTACTCTGGTTTCTAGAGATGAACAGATAGCTGCTCAGCATGTCTTTTATTTTGGCCGGGCATGCAACAACTCCACTCAAAGCAGAGTTCATCTCCTTGGGATTATCGGACGAATGCCACAATATGAGCTGCGGAATTGCATGTATGACCTAGCTTACGACGTTATTTGGGACCTCCCACTACCGACCCTTCGGGCTTATGTCGCAGTAAGGTACGCCTGTGCGCCATACCTTCAGGCACTACTTGAGAGCGCCTCCAAAAACACATTTTTGAAGCCCTATGGGAGGTGGTCCCGCATGATTCCTGAATCTCTGTGGGGTGCGCAGAAAAGGAGACGGAACTCATTAATCGTCAATACTGCCCTCCAACCTGAGCAATATGAGACATTAGACGTTCTCAACAAGAGATTGCAGACCTTTGAGATCCTACAGCAAGCGCAGTTTCTTCCTCGTAGGAGTTTGAGAAAGATAATTGAAGAGGAAATTCAGAATAGGCACTGGCCGAAAGAGTACTGGAAATCTCTCCATTCAAAACTCGGAGGGGATAGCTTGGAAGAATTAACTTACATAACGCCCGACATCACCATTCATACAAGAAGAACTGAATCTCATGAGTTGACGCGACAGGGTAAATCGGCCGGAAATACACAAATAAGCATAGCTGGGACACCATAACATATGACAGGGTGAACTGTACATTTGAGATAATCTGTGAGCGCTCTGGTTGAGCTGCGTAGTATTGCTGTAGTGTCGTCAGTTCCGTTTGAGGTGGCTCTACAGTTCAGGAATAGACAGATTGATTTCAGATGTGACATTGGTAATTTTAACTCTGCTATTACTATTCCTACCTACGTCAGAAAGCTGGTGAAGATATAGCCGAGAACTTGTGGAAAGAACAGTGACATAGAAACTGTCACCTGAGATATGATAATGGGAAACTCTCATTCGTTCAGGCACTCAGAGCCATAGGCATATGGTGACTTTGTCAATGTTCAGGGCTCAAAGTCTATTTTCTGCGCCAAATTCAGATACAAACAGGTATAGGAAACTACACGGAACAAGATGTTAATATATATCAGAGCACGGGCCTCCAAGCTGCTTGAACACAGTCGCTGCGGTTGGTACTGGAGTTATGAGGGCGCTCATTCATTTGTCAATTCAAGGTAGTTTTAGCACGACGCAAGGACTCTTAGGAATGGATATTCTGTGCAAGTAGTTAATGCTATATGCCATGAGAAGGCTTATTTATCACCAGGATACGGGCTTACTTAGGGCTGTGGCCAATATGACTTTCGTTCTCATATTGATCGAAATTTGATTCCATATAGCACCCTCTGGGCGTAATGGTCGACAACTTTGTTCAAGGATCTGAGTAAAAGAAAGCTTTCTCCTATGAAGAAGCAATATGTTTCTGCAATCAGTACACATTATTCCTCCTCACATCTCTTTCTCATTAGGTTTCCTAGCCATCATCATCGTTCCCTCTGAGTCAAGTGTATGAGCCTAAGCCTTTCTCCTAGGACCAACTGTTTGTACTAAAGCAACAGACGAAATCAGTAACGAAGACACACCATCAACAAAATTTACTGTAAGCGTTACACAAAGCCCACTAGGGTTATCACTAATCTGACTTTCTCCTGCTCCCACAATGTCGGCATCAACAAAAAGCTTCATATCTTGGTTGGTGGGTAGATCGCTGTCATTTGAGTCATCCCAACACTTGATTTCATATCGACCCGCATACAGTCCTGCCCGTATGATCTTGGAAGTGTTGTTAGCCACTTGTGCCGTGGCTGGCTGAACGCGCGGGGAAACGAACACTTCAAGTCTAGTGGACGCAATGGCGTAGCCGGTGAGCTTGCCAAGAGGCGTCTCCTCTTCCGGGGACCGGAGTGTAGGAAGCGGGAAGTGGACCTTGCCAATGCCACCTGATCCATCTTTTGCCAGATAGGTCAGTTATGCTTTAAGCTGAGTGCAGGGTTAAGCACCTCTTGGGGCAATAATGGCGCCCTGGCTAGATGGGCTGATATTGATTGGGTATTCGCCGTCCGAAATAGAAACGCTTCCGTGAAGGGAGGCTACGACAATCTCGCACGGCCCGGGAAGAGTCGATTGCATGTTTGGCCGTATTGGTGTTCATTCAAGGTGACTGTTGTTGGTCGATGAGATGAATATTCTATTGTCAGAGAAGCCAGGCTTATAAGAGACATTTAGTGGGGCAAGTGACGAACACCATTGATGATAAATCGAGTGAAGTGGTTGTATTGATTGGCTAACATAACGCAGCAAACAACCGACGCGAATTGTCTCGGTTGGATAGGCACTAAGTGAGGCTATATGGCTTTTGAGTTGTCTAGACCCTACCGGGTGGCACGCCATCCTATTCCTATTGGACGTTACACAATATAAACTTATTATGCCCTTCAATAGCCTGTAGGTCTCAACACGTAGTGCATCTTAGGTGAGATTTTGGGACTTTGGGTCGTTCAGCTCCGTCTTGGCAGCACAGCTTCGCACTTAGATTGGTCACTTCGCGACCTTTGAGACCGCACATTTATGGTTCAAACAGGCTCCTTTAAAAGGCCCTCCGAGACATTCCGGGGATGCATATCTAGAACTGAGCATTGTCAGTTCTCTGATACAAAAACTTGTCGCTGGACGGCCTGATAAAGCTTCACTTCAGCTACGCCACCAAGACGTTTTTGTTGATGAGTTCTTTCTGCATTGAAAAGATCTTCTTTCGGTGACCTGAGGAGTCAGTCTTTCCATCGAACGTCATAGGATGAGCTATAAATATGCTCGCCTTCCCCAGACCAATATATGAGAGCAACCTACTCAGAAAGCACTTGCCTGCACCCAAAGTTACCAACCCTCTTCATCAATATCTCATCGTGCTTACACATCTGCAACCATGTCTAATATTCGTCAGTGCACGATTATGCCTGTCCCCAGTGAGCTTCGAGCTCAAGCAGACACTCTCGCTCTCCAGGAAAACTCAAAGAACGGCCATCAGCTAACTGCAGGTGGGGAGATTCTGGGAGCTAATAACCCTCCTGCCCTTGCACTACCTGTTGGGTCCATGTGGCGAAGCAACCGCGTGCTCCGTGTCAAACTCCTAAACGGGTCTGACAAAGTCAAGCGCAAGATCCAGGAGTATGCTGTCAAGTGGAACGAATTTTCTGGCGTCACGTTCGAATTTGTCGATTCTGACGATGCTGAAATTCGCGTCAACTGTGATGACAGTGACCGATCTTGGTCTTATGTCGGCACTGATTGCTTAAGCGTCGCAAAGGACAGGCCTACTATGAACTTTGGTTGGCTTAATGATTCAACCCAAGACTCTGAATATTCCCGCGTGGTCATCCATGAATTTGGCCATGCTTTGGGATGCGGACATGAACACCAGTCTCCCGCCGGTGGCATTCCCTGGAACAAAGAGGCTGCGTACAACTACTACATGGCCACGAATAACTGGACCCGTGAGGATGTGGAACGCAACATCTTTGACTATTACAGCTTTACCATGTCAAGGATCAGTGATCTCGATACGAAGTCAATCATGATCTACCCCATTCCGAAGTCTCTCACGACCAATGGTTTCTTCACCGACTGGAACAACCAACTTTCAGACGACGATAAAAAGTTCATCAGTGGGGTGTACCCCAAGGGTGGAAGTCCCTCTTCTGCACCAAACACCGGAGCTGCTGTTGCCAGCTTCAACACCATGGAAGTCCGACCTTGGGATAAACCACAACTCCAGAATTCAAGGAGAGTAGCATACTCTAAGAACTTCGACAAACCGCCCAAGGTTGCAGTGGGCTTGAACTGGCTGGATATTGGAAACAATGCTAACATTCGCATTGATGCATCTGCCGATCCTATTGGACCAGATTCTGCTGTCTTCCAGCTCAATGCCTGGGCCGACACAACTCTCTATTCAGCTGGCTGTGTAGGACTTGAAGTTGTCCAAGACGATCCCGACTTCCAGATGGGCAAGTTCAGTACTACAGATGACCACCCATGGAACCGCCCCCAAGAGAAAACATCACGTAGAATCAACTTCGATCGGCCATTTTCGTCCCCACCCAAGGTTGTTATCTGGCTCAGTCAGCTCGATATGGACAAGAACAAGAACTGGCGTGTTGATGCGACTGCAACAAATATTACTCCTACCGGTTTCACGCTCAATCTCAACACATGGGCCGACACAATCTTGTACGCCGCTTCAGCGAATTGGGTTGCCTATCCCAGCAACAAAGCAAATGTCACTAGCGGAAGGTTCAGCATCACAGACGTCAGGCCGTGGAGCAAGCCTCAGTTGCAAAACACGGGCCGTGTCAGCTTTCCAAGCGGTACCTTCAGCAATCCCCCGCTTATTTTGATCGGCCTGAACAACCTCGATATCGATTATCATCAAAATCTTCGAATCAAACTTGGAGCTGATAATATTTCTGCTGGTGGGATGAACTGGCGTATTGATAGCTGGTTCGACACTACTTTGTACTCTGCTGGTGGTTCATATATTGCGCTGGCCTAGACAGACATCTAGAAATCTATTTGTGTTTCTAGGGAAATCCTTAAGTTACGAATTCTGGTTTTGAAAGTAATACTTCGCAGCATATCAAGATCTCATGAAATTCCTTGGTACAAGTCAAATACTCCGGAGTATTATATAACTTATATTGATAGAAAAGTGAACTGTTACCACCTGCTGTCTGCTTTTGCAGCCTTGTGAAGGAAGGTGACATTGAGTAACTGCATGTCCTACTAAGGGACATCTGCTATAGGTGACCTGGAGATATCGTATAGCTGCGGGAATTCAACACTAGAGGCACCGAAGGCCTTGAATCCTCGATACTATCTATAGAGAGCATTTCGAGAACCAAGTATGTCTTATAGTAATACGAGTGCTTTACCCCGGCTATGATGGATAGCACACTGAATGCAGCAACGGCTACCCCGGACTATTAATTGGTAGTCACTTTCATCCAACTCAAGCCGTTCCAAACCATCAAGCCCCAGCCATCTTGCAGCACTAACCCCAGTAACGTAAAAGAACCAGGTCTCGTCGTTGAAGAAGATTCTCTCTGGAATTCGAGGTGCATTCCAGTCAGCCTCGGGATGTTGTGCTATGTATTTCCCTGGGATTGTTTCTTGTTTCACTGCGATAGGCCATACCAACAAGCTATCAAGAACGCGGCGGGTTTCAACTTCGTCCTGAAGTTGTGAACATGAGCATTTACAGTATACCCGAAACTTCATTGACATTTCCTGTTTCTCTCGGAAACCAAGTCGCCACTTTTTGCATTTCTGACCGCTATGGGCCCAGTCGTATGTTTGAACAACTGTGAATGCGTCGTGGTCATGGTATCCAATGTGTGTACCCACGAGCTTTGCTGTCCAGACCCCCGGCCAGAATGAGATGCGAGGATATGGTTTGAGTAGAATCCCTTTGGTTGAATGAACCCCAAAGTCAGTCATTCCATCGATGATACGCGCTTTTCGTATGCCATTGCGGGCTGGGACCCCCGATCTGATATGCAGGCTTCCGCTAGCCACATCTGCAGGATCAGCAGCATCAATAGTGTCGAAGAAGATGCTCCAACCCCTTGAACTGATAAGAGAGGCATTAGAAACGTAGGGTTTGCTGTAAAGCCTTCCAAGCAATAACTTGCAGATCAGTTCGAAAGAATGGATCGTATCAGGGATGGATCCGTGGAAACTAGTGAGGCCATCAAAAGCGTCTAATGATAGCGGAAGCAGAGCACAAGCTGTCAGTTCCTTCACCCGTGAGAGGGCATAGACGAGAGATACAGTGGCGTCCCAGAGTGAAGCTGTGCGTTTACTGAGTGTACTCGCTAATTCTGGATCGGCATCGCTGAGCTGTTCCTCATCAAGGTCAAATAGAAATGATGCCGTTTGGATGATTTTTGGTCTTGGTATGCTGTTCATGGAGGCAAGCTCTACGCCCTCACTCGAAGGAGTTGCTGTGTCTGATTTGAGGAGATGGGGTGAATCGAAAGACTCAGCTCCGAGGGCACCGGGAGAGCTCTGCTCGCATTTGGAGTCAATGTGTCCCATACATTTTAAGACAATGAATGATGCAAATACTCTGAGCCCTTCTCCTTCCACACCGTGGACCTTTAAAACGTGTCGTAGATATCCTCTGGTGGCCTGTCGCTGGTCGCTTTGGATATATGGATCAACATCGGTTGTCGTCAATGTGAAGACCGGTATGTTCTCTACAGCTCTTTGCAAGAGCACTGCCGATGCATCCGGGCCGTTACAATGCTCTATAGTAATGTTGTACGGGCCGTTACCGAAATGGACGACAGAGTCGGATATTCGAACCAGCACGCTCAGTCCCATAATATGGTAGCACCAGAGCACTGCCGATGAGATTCCCCGATCGCAGGACAACTGAAGGAGGCCGTCTTCGGGAAATCTCTGGATAGAATCCAGAGAGGTGAGAAGTCCTCTCAATATAGTAAATGGGAGAGCGCGATCAGCGACGGACTGTTGTTGAATACGACTCCCCGATTGTCCAGATGTCCGGCGCCTCTTTGAACGTCGTTTGGTCGTCTGATTGTTCGTCCTCATCACATCGAAGATTTTGTGTTCGATAGCGGCATAGTGGGGTTCCCAAGAAAAAGCCACGGTCTGCTGCTGACACGCAATCACAGTACCAAGAAGGGAGACATAGTTGAGACCGTGGCTTGTTTCCGCCTTGCCATCGATGAGCATGTCATCTATCGCCTGAGTCATTGCCTGGGCTAGCGACTGATGATCATGCGAAAAGGCCAGAAATGACAGTTGAACAACCATTGAGAGCAATGCAGCATTATTGCTCACCAGTGCCTGGCTGACAGTCGGACCCGATCCGCTCTCCAAGACAAGGTCTTTCACGAACTGGGAAAGGGGAGCATGGCTTGATCTAGCCACAATGCTACGGAAGTGCGTAGCAATGGCTGGGTCCAGTCGATGTCGACCTAGAATGTGGGCGAGCTTGAGTTCAGTGAGTTCGTCTGAGCCTGATCTTTCAATTGCTTCGCGAACGGCAAGTGTCCCAAGCCTGAAAGCTGTCTTTGTCAAGGGACCGACAAAATTGGTCAGTTCAACGCCCAATTGAACTCCGACCGGAATAGGCATTTTGTGCAAAGATAGGAGGATGGTGGACGAGAAGAAGAAATTGGGAGTTGCGAGACTCATTAATGCGACGTGACGTGTTGATGTGCCTTGTTAGCCTTGCCAGCCACATGACTCCGCCTCTTTGGGCTGTCTGCACTGCCCTATATGCAGCATGATTCCACCTAACACACTCCAAGAACCCAGCTGCGTCAAACGCCACAACTTATGTTTATGTATTCATCCCGAGAATAAGCAAAGAGTAACCCACCATAAAGAATAGCGCTTCCTGGCGTGACCTACAATTGGAAGATTGTGTTAAAAGAAATGAAATAGAGAAAGTCTTAAAGAAACTTGAGAGAGTGTACATTTAATCATGTATCGAGCGTTGAAAGAATCACCATCGGAGTAGTTAATGGGGTACAATTACGAAGCTGGATACAAATGGGACGAAATCAGTCGTCGAATATATTGCGCAGCAATAGTATATATAGCCATAATAACCTTTGTGCTCCCTTCACTGACATCATTGTAGTGATCGTATGGCTGAGTATCGCGGAAACTCCTTTCTGCTTGATTTAGCAGAAGTGTTTAGTGATAGCAACATTGGTTGGGGTAGTGTAGTGGAAAACCTGCGGTTTGGTTATTCCGCTGCTCGCCCATAAACCAGGTTACATACCTAGTTAACAAAGCCCAACTGGCACCCCAAAATCCACTTGCAAATATTAAATGCCAAGTCCTTTGCCTCTCTCTCTGTCAAACGTGACTTGTCCCATGAAATCTCAACGATATTTGCCCCATTGGTGATGTTTTCGTTCAGGTCGCCAGCAACAGCGAGAGAAATCTGTTCCTCGCCAGACCAGCTCCTGTACATATGCACAACGACGATACCTTGAGTATCTGGGTCATCAGCGCGACACAGCCATTTATCTTCCATGGCTTGTGGTTCAAAGCCTTTGATGAGCTTGTTGTAATCTGTGTTGCTGAGTGGCAAGTTCCATGATGCCGTGTCTGGATCTGCCAAGGGAAGGACGTTATGACCGTCTACCTCCATAATAGATCAATGTGTGAGAATGGAGTGTAAAGTGTTTTCAGGTAGTCGGAGAAAGTCTTCCCTTCAAGAATTGAAATTAGATCTGAGATCAGAGCGGAACTGGGCATATTTAGGTAAATAGTGGATATCTAAAGGTAGAGCTTAGTTCCCAAGGACCACGTGGTCATTGGTTGCTCACGGTCTCAAGGTGCTGATTGTATAGATGAAACGGACGGTCCCACAACCCCTTCCTAGGTACGATACATGGATCTGGATCATGATGGGCCCGGTAGTTGTTCAGTTGATCCTTGGTTGGGTGCTTCTATCGTAAAATGAATGCCCCTGGTGACGGTAACTGCCGATAACCCTGCTTAGTAGGTTAGTAGGAAGCCAACCATCGATAAATTAGGCAGGAGCGTACGGTAGCCTCAGAAAGTAGGTTTTATCGTGTTATCGATCGACCCAACCAATCTCGGGAAGCCCGAAATACTGCCTAATAAGTCGACCAATCGAGAAAACATTATAGTCGTTGTGCCTTAGACTCTCCGG
Organism: Fusarium austroafricanum; assembly: GCA_012932025.1. Classification (NCBI taxonomy): domain Eukaryota; kingdom Fungi; phylum Ascomycota; class Sordariomycetes; order Hypocreales; family Nectriaceae; genus Fusarium; species Fusarium austroafricanum. The sequence continues at coordinate 88,009 of JAADJG010000200.1, forward strand.
GTGCGCCGAAGCTGCAACGTATCAATCCTGGACCATGTACTCTGTAACCCACCCGAGCTACAGGATAGACCCGGTCCGATGGCTAAATGCCCCTCCTCTTCTTATTGAACACGAAAGTGTAGACACAAACAATAGGGATCCGTCCGACCATTTCCGAACCATCGAAACCCAAGCTGCAGTCTGGCCGATCCCAACCAAAAGCTCATATCAGCTACAGGGAGAGACAATGGTCAGATAATTAACCAATACAAGGATTTTAGAAGTAAAGAGAACAGCTTCAGGCAGCCGGGACAGACTGTGCCGATTCGTACCTGCAGTGGCCTCCCAGCTTAATAAGCCACATCAATTGCGCGTCCCCCCAGGTGAAATAGGTTGACTCCCGGACTAAACTTCATAGAAATTCAGGAAGGAGTGTGGACAGGTCGCTCAGCGATAGAAACCCATTGGTCTTCAGACCTTAGATCCAAAAAGAAAGAGTGTTAGTATTTACAGGTAAGAAGATGACGTGGCAGAGGCTCTAGATGTTCGTTTACACTAGTGGGAACAACTTCGAAGTTCGAATCCTGACTCAAGCACAGCATCACTAACTTACTGAACTGAACAACTGATAGTCATAGCCCTCACCATAAGTTTCGTGATACTTCATCCAAGGACTGCGGACCTCTCAAGTCGAACAAGGATGCCGCTGAAGAGTATCTCAGGCAACCTGCTACCGGAAAGCCCCTGCCCCTGGTTCCCACCCTACCGGTACTGGATCTGTCACTACTGCGACTACAAAGCCCTCTGCTACCAAGCCTGCGGCTGGAAAGCCCCCTGCCAAATTTGTCACCAAGAAGCCCAAGACCACTAAGGGAAAGGGAAAGGGCGCCATTCCAATATAAGGGCACAACATGCAATGAATGCTATTAGCACCTATGGCGTGAAAGAAAGCACAGGTTGGCGGGTCTCCATGCCCAACCCGAGTACCAAAACTCTGGAACGCTATTAAAGGGAGTTATACGCAGGATTTCATGTCTCTTTCCTTTTCTTTCTGTCTATTCGTCTGATCCGAGATCGATCGAGGTGGCGACAACAAAAACACCATATCCCTTTATCTCCTTCCTTAGACATGCTACAAAGCGATTCTAGTAATTCATATATGAAGCGTTGTATTTGTATATTAGATAAATCACATACAACTTGGGTTTGATTGGCAATGTGCGGGTTCAATGCCCGATTAGAGCAGGCAGCTAATACAAATCCATCTGGAGAAAACAAATCCTATAGGTCTGGATTTCCTAAAACTCAGATTGGCGAAGGCTAAGAACATCATTTCTCCTGCTTCTGGTGTCATCAGTCATAAATCTAGAAGGTCACTTGACATTGTACTACCCAAATATGCAGTTTGTTGTCTGAGCTCAATGAAGCAGGGAATTTTTAGCCATCCACCAAGGAACACAAAAAGTTCAGCCATAGAGCCTTAAGCATCCAATAGTCTACACACTGCTTACCGATTGCCTTAAATTAGAAAACAAAAGTGTGAAAGACATGCCGCACTATCCATGCCACAGGCTGCATATGGGTCTTCGATTAAGCGCCAGCTTGTTGAAGTTTGTTGGGAACACAAAATAAGGCATCCAAGCTTTCGCTTGCAGTGGCGGGGGAAGAAATACATCTTCGATCATTGTACTACATGAGACGAAAACACAAACTAAGCTAGATATATGAGACTAATCAGCTGCGGTGTATTTGGCTTGCTTTATGAAAGAACCGGTTGGGATCAGCAAGTGAACAGCCAATTATTCTTAGCAAACATTTGGAACCCCCACTCTCAGAAACAAAGACTGTATGTCAAGATGCCCCACCCATGTGAGCATCAAGCCATCGTATTCATGCTGGACTTCGTTTCATCTATTCATCCACGCATCAGCTTGTGTGCCCTACATTTCGGAACTCTTTCTCGCACAGTGTTTCTCACGTTGTACATGACAAGGTATGTTTGTTCAGGATCTTGAAGCTTGCAGTCGAGGCTGCAATCAAAGTGTTGTAACACACGGTAGTATCAATTTGTTCTTAGGACAGACGCAGCGGAAGGCTTTGCAAGGTAATAAATAATATGATATGGAATTGGATGCTCATTACTGAACAGCATTCTGAGCTGGAGAACATCGCAAGAAATTTCCGTATTCACCTGATGATAAAAGATATCATTAACAAGGAAATCCTTGGGTATAAATTGGTCTTTTTATCCTCTTCGTAGTTAGTCTCCATCAACTTCTCAACACAACAACTTCTACACACGAACCAAAGCAACTTTCTACTTTCAAAATCAACATCTTGCAAATCACCTCAAAACAACAATCATTAAGTCGCCAATATGCAGTATCACGGACAGTACTCATCCATTTCACCCGAAACATCTGCCAAGGCTGAGAACGAGCAGCCACTTGTGGGTGGAAACAAATGTGGAATCTGCGGAGGGAACTTCAATGGTGCAACCAGAAAGTGCACATGCAACCAACAACCCTGATGTGGGACCGTAGTTTCGGCGTGGTGCATATGTACACCATCGGTTGGAGTGTCTTGGGTGGCCAAGAGCAGGGGGAGGTGGGTCATAACTCGGAGTAAGGGTAAGGTGGAAAAGGAAAAGGTGAAAAAGGAGGGGGGAAGGTTCTTTGTTCTGCTGGCCAGACCAAACTTCTCCCTCTTACATGGTAGGCAAAGGAGTCCGTAACTGGCTCGTCCATTCATTTAGTTTGACAATAAGTTAGACTATGAACTGAAGCTCCCTATACTTGCATGGGAATGCGGCAGTCTTACATTCTTTTACATGGTTGAATGATAGGCTGATGTTGGAGACCTTCCTGATATGCGACACCTAATGCCGTATGAGCACAGACTTCCTAGTTTGTTAGCAGCTGTATCTCGCCTGTGTTTTCTTTTGTCGAATATTCATTCGTTATTGAATGCGTCGGAAGGTGGGCTCGACCAATGAAGAGTAGTTTGTCACTGCAAATGCTCTTCTTTGTCGTGCCGCTTGGGCAGATATTTGAGTCTACCTGTCGCATCCCGTGTGATACAACAGCATCTTGTGGCATTAGGCCTCAATCTAAGCAGCCCTGTCTTGGCAAAGAGGGGGTTGGTGAATTGACAAACAACTGCAGTGTCTCTTTGTTGGTCTCCGGGATACTTGCTAGGACCCAATACACAAGCTATTGTAATACAAGCCTTGCGAATCTTCAGGTGACTCATGATACTGCCCAATTCTTCTTATAAATACCTGTGTTGTGAGACGTGTGTCTTGCGCTTCCAACTAACTCAACATCAACTTCTTCCCTATCTTTCTGTCTCTAAACATGGCGTTGGCGTCTAACGACAAAGACTTGATTCCGGATTACAGCATTCTATCTGGCATTGCCACCATAAAGGATTCTGTTGCGGATTTGGAGAGCACATTCAAAGAAAAATGTCATGTCATCGCGAATAATTGGACGACATGTACCTTTAGTCTTCGCCTGGACACTTGCCCTCCCAGTTATCCAGAGCAAGTCCTCATCCGTGTTGAGACATCCAACGACAATTTTGAAACGGTTGCTGGTATTCAGAACCTCGCTCATTCCATACTTCCCGGCCTGGTACCCTGTGTACTAGACGTCGGCACAACTACTAATGCAAAAGGCGAGAAACTTGCATACTCTGTCATCGAATTTGTCCCCGATGCCATCAACCTGGATGATGAGTGGAATAATCTTGATGGCTCAACACAGAAGGATCTGGTGAGCCAAGTAGTAGCCGCTATCCAGAAGCTACAAAATCTCAACTTGAACAGTGAACAGGCCCAAAAGGCTTTGGAAGGGACCCCGTTCTACGGCGACGGCAGGGTGGCGCGCATTGGCGGCCCTGCACTTGGCTACTTTGATGATATGGCAGGGTTTGTGGTTGGGCTTGCCGGCAATGCAACTCTGGAAAAGACCAACTTTTGTGTCTCCAAGACTGACGACGGGCTCGTCATCCAGTCTACTCTGGACAGTGTAGGTCGGGTTCAGTTAACTAACTCTGACCTGTCTGAGCTCCAGCAAAACGCCGTTTTCTGCCATGACGACCTTGAACCTCGCAACGTTCTCATAAAACGCGATAATGCCACCGGAAAGTGGAACATGGCCGCTATTATCGACTGGGAAATGGCTGGCTTCTTCCCTTTCGCATATGAGTCCGCCCACAAAGACTCAGAACTTGGAACTGGCATTCTATCATTCAGTTGGTACACGCTGTTCAAAGAGCAAACCCGACATCTCTTGTCGGGCGGGGAATCAGCTGTTAAGCTACTGGAGGCGCTCCGAACTATGGATGTGTCACGAAAGATTCGCCCATCAAAGAATGTCGGGCACAATTTCCAACTCCGGTGGCTGGAGAGGGAGAAGGTTGAGTTCTCGTCGGATATGCCGAGAGGATGGGTCAGGAAGCCAGGTGCCGGACCGATTCCCGTTTTTACAAAGCAAGACCAAGATGATCTTGAGATGGAGATTCTTAAGGAATTTGGATATGTTTGAGTGACTCTACTTTGTACCACTGGGCTTTCTCGTAGGTCATTTGGGGGCTCAACTTAGGTCTCGTCGCAGTATAGAGTGCGTTTGTGTTGATGAACATCTGGAAAGTCTCGGAGTCCTCATCAACTAAATTATATTCAAGCACGCAATGTCTCTTTCACTTCCGGTATTCAGGGTGGAAACACTCTCCCGATCTCGAACGAGAGGCAGCCTTTATGGAGAAATCTCCTTATAATTCAGCTCTTCTATTTCACATGTCGCTTTAACACAATACATACATCTTTGCAGAAACTTCCTTTCACTGCTAATATTCCTTTTTGTACCCTCGGTTATTCATAGGCGACTTGTAAATATTCGAACCGGCTGCTTGCCCCAATAGTGTTCAGCCTTCCTTGAGCGACCGATTCCCAGCACTAAACGGGCTTCAGCCAATTCATGATTCGCCAGGTGGTTCCATAGTTCAACGACCTGCTTCTTGATATCCCCAACGCGCTTCGCAGTAACCTTGAGAGGACCATCGATGCTCAAATAGCCAGCATTTCGAAGTTGCTGGTCTCTTCCCCCAAGCGACAACTGACCGAGTATCTCAGGGTCGCAGGCATACGCCAGGATTTGGCATATATCTGATACCTGCTTCGCCTCTGTTTGATCTCTGAACTTCTCATCTAAGTCGGGAAGAAATAACGGCGAGGAGATGGTGTTATGACGTTGCTTGCTGGAACTAAAGAGATATCCCGTCATCGAATGCACAACGGGATATTTCTCCAGATTCACTGGATCAGACTTCCAACTATCAAGAGCCTTTGCCAAAGCACGAGGGCTATCAATGTTCAGCTTTTGGATCACATGCAGCAGCCATGGAAGAGATCCCAGGCGATATCTTTCGTTTTCAATATTGTGGGGTATGTATTGCTGCACAAATGCGCCAAGCTCAAAATGGCTCGTAAAAGAATGCGTCTCGTTGGCGATGCGAATTTCCATGGATGCCTTGAGCTGTCCGAGCATGACCTCGCCAGTTCGCATAAGACCATTGATGCCGTCTAGCATGCGGATCTCATCGATCGAGAGAGCGCCATTGAATGTCTTGTAGGCGAGATCATGGTGGGCCTCTCCCCAAGCATGCATCAGAATAGACGCTATCTGAATTTCAATCTTGGAATTTGCGTACTCCTGTTGGTCGTCGGGTAGACTGTCTGCTCCAAGTTGCACGCGAAGGTGGGTTGCTCTGTACCCGACAAACTCATTTCGATAGTTTTCTATCTTCCCCACTCCTGCCTTTTCCGCCAAGGTTAACTCGCCAGCGTGACCAGCTAGTCTCTTGACATTGACATTTGTGAAGACCTTAGCCAAGAGCAGCTCCACCTCTCGCTGCTGGCTTGGGAAATACAGAGCAATGCGAACGCCGGAAAGGTCTATAAGGTCATTCTGAATATCCTCCATTGTTTGATAGTTCTTCTCCTGATGCCTTTTTTCTAGCTTTGGGAGAAGCCGATCAGGCCGCTTCGCCCGAGATGTAACGATGGTCCAGATACCGTTCTCGTTGAGAACTTGACGACATCGTTCTTCTGCCAGCGTTGCTACCTTGGTATAGAATGCCAAGTCGTAGTTATTGATGAAGTCCCATAGCAAGGTATGCGGCATCTTGTGAGGAATGGTTTCGGGAGGAGGCTGGTACTGCGTATTGATTGCGAAGTAAGAATTTTCGTGTTGTTTTGGCTATATGTATTGCCAAACCACAAGTGCTGGCGGGTCGCCCAGCCACTTTACCATAGCGTATCCGAACTAGTGAAAGTGTCTTACACTTATCTACCCGATTGGTGAACCTCAGAAGGTTCAAAATCATTATTGGTAGGGATCCGCATTGATTTTCGCGCAGCAATGCTGGCCATGTGCCACGTCATATTATTAGACGTATTTGATCATACTTATGCCTGACCTATTGGAATCAGAGTACCATGCACTTGGGACCCATCAAAGTTTGACTTTTCTGTTTTTGCGGACACCGCTGTGAGATTATCTACCTAACGGAACTAGGTCTGGAACAACAAGATCTTCTCTCTTATCCTCCATAACTTGGGGCCAGCTTCTTCCCTAGTAGCTAATTTTACTAGATGATCTTAGTAGTGTGAGTGGCATTCTCCATCAAGCTTCCTTGGAAACATAGTACTCCCTGTTCACTCCTTCTTCGACAGCCTGAATTTGCATAGCTAGGACTGGAGCAAATTGCCTCGCCCAGATAAAGTTGCCAGTCATAAACCAATAACCAGGGTAGCCTGTTGGCCTCCACCACTGAAAAAAAGAATGTTAGCTATGCCCCCGAATTCTCTGCGTCGAATGATAACTTACGCCTTTGAACTCTTGCTCGTGATCTAGTTTACCAAACATTTCACCACCAACCTTGTCGGCCAACTCGTCGCCCATAACCTTCCGTACATCGACGCTGTTGCCTTGATATCCTGTGTACAGGATAACGATATCAGCATCTATGTGTGTGCCATCAGCCAGCTTTACACCAGTCTCTGTAAATGTCTTGATCCCTTCCTCACACCTGCAAACCTTGATACGCCCGTCTATAATCATTTCACACGCCCCCTGGTCAATGTAGTACCTGCCCAGAGACACTAAAGCATGGTCTAGAAAGCTTGTCCCGTCTTCACCTTTCTTCAAAGCAACGCCTGCTTTCTCTAGTCCATTGAGAAGCTCTTCGTCATTGACTGTCATGGCTTGTTCTATACCACCGGCCAGAGATCTGAAAACCGGATAGGGATAAGAGGTCCCGATAAGATCCGCGTCTTCCATCCTGTTGCCCGACTTGTATGGCGCAGTGACAAATTTTTGGACCGAGTCCGTTGATACAACGTATGTGGAAGATCGCTGAAGAATGGTTACAGACTTTGCGCCATGGTTGACCAGATCTTGCGCGATATCGTGTCCTGTCGTACCGAACTCAACAACAAAAGTCTTCTTCTGGGATAGATTTGGAATGTTTGCTGCAGATTTGTGCTGCGAAGAATGGTACATTAGACCTGAAAATCTACTCTCACCAAGAAATGAGGGCTGTACTGGTGTGTGACCCACGAGCCCAGTTGCCTGGACAAGGTGTCTGGGTCGAAGCATGGATACACCGTTTTCGTTTTCAATCTCGATGGCCCAGCGGTGTTCTGAGGCGTCGTACTGAAGTTTGCGTATAGTAGTGCCCATATTGACCTGCAGTTCCAGAGTGTTCTTATAGTGTTCTAGCCATTTGACGATGTCGGATTTGCCTAACCAGGTCGGGAAGTCTGATGGAAACGGCAAAATGGCAAATTGTCACCATAGCTCGGCGTATGGCACGTGATGCTTTCGTATCGTTGAGCCCAGCTTGCACCTACGACGTAGGCTCTATCGATGACAAGGTATTGCAGCCCCATTTGTTGCAAGTGGGCTGCTAAGGTCAGTCCTGAAGCCCCTATTTTGTTGGGAAACAATTTGTCAGTCCTGAAGATCTGACAGAAAAGCTCGAGATGACATACCAGCACCGATAATCAGGACTTGCGGTTGCTCAGTAGTCTGGGGACGAGCATCCGACTTTTGTCCGTTTGTTGTCGAAGATTCGTGGATGTTCAGCTTTTCTAGTTGTGTAGAAACAATCCATGCTTTCCATTTTTTCGATCCAACATTGGTAAGTCTTGCCACGCCCCTGCCACTCCCGATCGTAGTGGTGAATATGAAAACACATTCTATAAATGCCATCGGTCCCATCTCAACAAGCTTGGGTGCCAGAGCTCCAGTAGTAGTCATACTCATATCTCGCAGCTGTATCTTTGATGACGTGAGATAGGTGCTAATACAGTCTAACCCTTCTTTAGTGGTAATGTCGAAAGAAAAGCCCACAAGGTCTCTCCACCAGGACTGAGGTATGAATAAGTCTTCGAGGGAAGAGTATTTGCCTTGCGTCAAACAGCTAGAAAGAGCCGAAACCCATTGACCAGCCTGCTCGGCAACATTTAAGGACTCTTTGACATCATGAATACCCACCAATTGCCAGTGCAAACAACAGGCGATATATATGACGTCATATATAGTTTCTGAGGAGGCAGTAGGGCGAAATCTCCAACTTGTCTGCGGCCAGGGCAACCCAACATATGCTAAACGGTTTATCATGAGGCTTCTTTCCCAGGCAGGACCTGAAAGGATGCAGAAACAGGAAATGCTCGTAACTAGGAAGCTTGGCACTCCACATTTGGCGAAACAAGACTGAAAATTAAGTGACAATCTGTGGGGTAGTGTTTGGTCCAAGCTCACGATCGACGCTTCATCTTGCCCTATTTCTCAGCTCCATAGAATGATCAACGCAGTATTCTGCCTTGTTTTCAGCTCGGACACGGAATCCCGACTGCGAAGTGGAAACTGAAGGATTTAGTCGTTTCAATGCGCTACCAGCACGGTCGACATCCTTCGAGGCGGTGCATTCATATCGGACCACGATGTTGTGATGCGTGGGTCTTGGATTTAGCTTGATTGAATAGGTTGAATAAGTATATAAAATCCTGCCTTCTCCTTGACTATTTGCAGTTGACAAAGCTTGAAAATCTTTACATCCTAGCAAAATATCAGCCTCCAACCCTTCCACGAGCCCATTAACAATCAAAATGCAATTCCTGCTTGCTACTTCCGTCGCTCTTCTTGCAACCGCCTCGCAAGTATCTGCATGGCATCGTAAGCCAACCGCCAGTCCTCAAACAGCCTCATATCTGACTTAAAACTCCCAGTCACCGCTTATAGCGACGTGCAAGATTGTAACCCCGTCGATACAACAGAGTATCAGATCCTCGAGGGAGATCAAGGCAATTGTTATTCCTTTGGCTGGAGCATGCCTGGTGTAGGCTGCAGTCACCACTACGAGGGTGGCTTTCGCCAAAAGCCATGCAAAGGCCAATTCGACGCCGTCGCCATGTATGCTCACGACAACACGGTCTGCTCCTACTACGCCCAGGATGACTGCCGTGGTTTGTCTACGGATAGGGACGCCAATACTTGTATCAACAACCACCAGCTTCTTGGCCAACAGAACGGCCCAGGATATTTCAAATCCTTTAAATGCGTAAGTGTTATGTGTAACCAATCGGTTTAGAGACTAACGAAAGATCAAATAGAGAAATACCGAGTAAGAAGCACAGCAATTGTAGTAATTAAATACTTATTCAGGCTTGGAGATCGCTTCATATTAGATGTGCAAATTATTATTATCTTATATACCATAACTCTCTTACACTTTTAAAGCATACTGGATTTTTAACGTATAATTTTGCTCTTATAATTACACATTTCTTACAGTGAGGAAGGAAAGATAAGCTTTATACATATTTATGCTATCTTAAGAATAGCCCAGACTGCAAATGCAACGGAGAGTATACATTCCAGCTAACGCTCGCCTTGCATATGACTGCTAAAGTGGAGGAGTGGCTGACCACATCTAATTTACAAAGGATCAGCTTTGTGAGACATCGCACCCAAGAGCAATCACTTACCAATAAGCGCGTATGTAAATTGTTGGTGTCTTAAAGAATATGTTGGTGCACTCAAGACACGACCATCCATAACCCCTATGGCAACAGTTGGGAAATCTGTTAAAGTTCCAGGCCATTGCCCCTGGTTTAAGGGAGACCCTCCCCTACACTGCTGTTTAAATATACAACGGGCCTCTCCCTTAACCTTCGTCGCAAATGCATAGATTTAAGCTGTAACTATGAAGTGGCAGCTCTTTCTCGCCGTCGGCGGTCCAGCCCGAGCCGTCGCTGGTCTGGAGCTCAATGGAGAATCACAGTGGGATAACGGAGTCATTTGCTATACGTACCTGTCGACGTACCTTGCCCCTGTGGATGCTGAGACTGCTGGGTCAGACCTTCCAACAGCACTGAGCTTTCCAACGACGCGAGGGATTATCCCACCTGATCCCTCAAACCGATCCACTTCCGTGCCTCCATCAGCCTTGACCGAGCCTACTGACATCGATGGGAAGCCCACCACTGGCATTGATACCTCTGCTTCTGGCATTGATACCGCTGCTTCTGGTATTAATACCTTTTCTTCCGGCATTAGTATCCTTCCTTCGTCCGGTCTTACCATTCTGACAGATGACCAAGACTCAGGAACAACAGCCACAGAGTCCGGTAGCTTGTTTCCACCCACTTCAGTAACGTCAATCGAAGCTTCCACTACTAGCTCCGGAGCTGTATCGGGACAAGCCGTTATCCTATTCGTATCACCCCAAGCAGGTGATGAGAAACGGGACCTAGTCAAAAGAGCACCAGGAGGCTTTATAGGTGGCGACATCACCAACGTCGAGATCTGTACTTATGCCGCCACCTTCCGCCTGATAGCCGGGCAGCTTTTGGATTCACAAAATCCCATCTACTACAATGGCGAGCCCTTCAAGGAGTTTCGTGGCCGGGGGGCGCCGCCCGAAGACGCTATTACGAGGCAATTTGCGGATGTAGCTGGCACTCTTGTGTTTGCCAGTAGAGCCTTGCCTAACATCAACGCTGGCTTTTGCCAGGAGCCGGAGAGTGGACAAGTTTATGTCACGTTTACATCGAGTCCACCAGGCTGCGTCTCCATTTCCCTACGTGTTTATTCGGGTGAGTCATTTTCAAATGCCTTTAAGGCCCAGCACTAAGTCTTAGTAGTCGAGCGATGCCAAGATGGCGAAATTGTCGGAGTTGATCCACCAGAGTCCGTCACGACCAAGCCAAACCAATCATCTACAATTGCCGAGCCGACAAACACCACCTCTACAGAGACAGTTATCTCTCCTGATGGTTCATCTTCGACAACTCTTGCAGGTCTATCCGTATCCACAGAGATTTCACAATCCAGTGACTCTTCCGAAACGATCGAAACAACGCAGTCGTTGGAGACTACAAAAGCCTCTTGTTCATCAGCAACAGATGGAACAACAACAGCCGCTTCATAATTGTCACCCATGGGCTCTTCCCTATTATCATCTTTGTATTCGTCTTCATCGACGTAAATTTCGAGTTTCTTCACTACTTCAGTCGAGACTTCAATCTAGTCACAATTTACTAGCTCCTTTCTCTCCCTTGACTCGACGACGACGGACTCTTTTGGCTTTGGCACGAGTAGTTGTAACTTAATTAAGCATCTGGGCTCAGCTTGGTCGAAAAGCCAGCTGTCTTTTTTCCAGTCATGTCATATTCCGGATCTTCTGGTGCCACCCATCCAAACCAATCCACAAGCTTCTCTCTTATACTCTCGTAGTTTGCCCCAATGCGCAGGACACGTTCAATATCCAAGTCCAGAATAGTCCCAGCCCTTCCATACAAATGCCACTTCTGTCGACCGTAGTCAATCACCAGGTCAACTTCTTGGAGAATCTCAGGTTCGATGTCTTCAACACGAAACTTTTGTCCCTGGCCCGTCAGATTGGCACTGCTTCCTATCATTATCAGGCCGTTTTCATCATTGAGCCTGGCTAGTTCTCGTGAAAAGGGCCCTTCGCCGATGGCGATACCCAAAGTACCATTCTTTGCCACGCGATCGATGCTTGGAATAAGTTTGGCAGCTGACTCTTTCATTTTGGCAACGACAGCAATCGTCAACCCCAATTCTTCCGTGAATGTGCGAACGACGTTGAACTTCTCAGTCGGAAGATCAGTCAGCCGCGTGAGTAGGTCGCACGTGCCGATCACTCCCATGGAATGTCCGGCTTTGCGCTTCTTGGCGGTAAAGATTTTCTCGATTGCTTCAACGTTTGAAGCCATCATGCCGTATCCAACATCTGTTGGAGCAATAATGACTCCTCCATTTTTCAAGACCTCGAATGCTCTGAGAGCGTCTCGTTTTGCGTGTGGAAGTTCACCGGGCCTCGGCGTAACTCTAGATGAGGCTGAACTGCTGAATGCATTGTTTGAACTCATATTCTTGATACGCTTGATTCGTCGGATTTGTCGGATTTGTGACCAAATGACAGTTACTTGCTGAGGCTATATAGTCTGGTAACTAGATGAGTCATGTGATAACACTATCCTTTTTCAGGCAGGCCTTTCAACGAACTCCTACCACGGATCTCACGGCATGTCGATCCAGTAAGCACGCTTCCTAGATCAGCACATCCCAAGTCGATCTATTTGTTCCTATGTCACCGACAGGCATTCCAACACAAGCCGTGCTAATTACATATCTCTGAAGCCAGTGCAACTCTTTGGATTTGGGTATACACATCGCAAGATCACCATCTCATGGCCATAGGAGGTTGTCTCATCTGAGCCTAGTACGAATAGTACTTCCAAGATAATTATTCTAAAAACCCTCGAAGTTTCTACAAAGGTTCTTAGTGTGGTTATCAAGTGATAAGAAAGAAGCAACTTACCTTCCATCGAGCTTCGTTGACATCTTCAAGTTTTTCCTCAGATACGGAAAGAGACTGTGTAATTAATCGTTGCTTATCCCTTTGCATCCACTGCACATACTGCATAGAATGGTCAACACTCATCCAGTTGGGTTATGGGATAAGCTCATACCTCTTCTATGGAGTGATTGACGATATACCTGATAACATCAACATCCTTTTGTTGTCCAATGCGGTGGACCCGGTCTACAGCCTGAGCTTCTGCCATAGGGTTCCAGTGGGGCTCAATGATGTGGACTGTGCTGGCTGCGGTGAGGTCAATCCTATACAGTTGTTAGCAATCTCTCCCTAGAATATCTTTCATTTTGATCTGACCCTTCACCAGCAGCTCCTATACTTGCTAACATAATATTGCACTCTGAGTCGCTTCCAAACGTCTCCAATGCCTTTTTGCGTTGGGACATTGACGACTGCCCATCTATCCTCTGGTACTGGAAACCCTTGTTCTTAAGCGCAGAACCGATAAGGTCGAGCATTTTCGTCCAGTAACTGAATACCACACTGAAGAGAATTAGCAAAGGTTAAATAGACGTCAAATACAAGACTATATACCTCTTTGGTTGCTCCATTCGGCTTTGAGCTCTTTTGTCTCTGCTGTTGATATTCCTAATGAGTGCCTGGACCTTGGCGGATGGGTGGTATATCTTCGGAGCATTTTGGGTTATGGCCTGAGAGAGTGACGGATTTGTCCTAGTTACGAGTGTTGTAGTATTCGCGGCTGATTTGCACTTTGGACATGGTATAAGACTGGCAGAGCTTTGAGACTTCAGTGTGCAGCTCCCGCAGATAATATGACCGCATCCCAACTCCTCTGTTAGTGAGTCAGAAGTCTCGAGTTCTTCAACCTCAAATTTGCAAGAGATACAACGCTTTATGTTAGCTTCAAGCACTTCCCAAGTCAAATTGCTGGAGTCTCTCTCATTCCAAGCCTTCAAAGCAGCCTCAGGAAGGAGGGCTTCGCCGTGATTGCATATGAGCCGTAGCATAGAGATAAGAACCAAAATGTTAGTGGCTGGTTTCTTTTTGGACGTCTTATCAAGACCTGCAGTAAGGTATGAGAAGCGCTTGAAGAATTCGTAAAGCCGTCTGTCATTGCGGTCCATCTCGATGACTTCTACGCGTTCTGTCTTTGGCGGTAGACTGAGCATATGTCCGTAGGCTGCTTTCGTTCGGCGGAGGCAAGTGGCGGCTACTACCTTTCTCAGCACAGCAAATCCCTTTGTCCGACTTTTCTTTATTGGATGCGTTATGTATTGCTCGAAATGCTCCTTGGTTTCCAAAGGGGGGACTTTGACGAATGCGAGTAGGGCCCCAAAATCGTCCAAGGAGTTTTGTATCGGCGTGCCAGTGAGGCACCAACGAGATTGCGTCTGAATTCTACTCACAACGCCAAAGATTTGGGATGAGGAATTTCGAATCTTGTGTGCTGATAGAAAGTATTAGCCTTATGTCAAATGATGACGCAGCCTAAGTGGCTCTACCTTCGTCGAGGACTACTCTGGCCCAGTCGTGTTCAAACAATGGGGATTCCTTGGCTCGATCAGACCGCAATGTCTCATATGTTGTCAACACAATATCTTGAGCGTCAATGTTACCCAATACTTCGTGCCGCTTCAAGCCATGATACGTGAGCCATCGAACTTTGTCAGCATGGATGTGACTTGAATCGTGACCGCGAAGTTAGCACCTCTATCTCGTATTTTTACGTTACGTTACGACCAAGAGAATACCCAACTCACGTTTTGATCTGTTTCTCCCAAGAGTAGATAGCTATTTAAGATTAGAATTGCCGTTTGCTATGGAAATCGAATATAACGTAGTGTGAGGAACTAGGTTCTGTGTGGTCATATAAGGTCTCGGCCACGGGTGTAGTGTGAGGAACTTACTTGACTTTGGGGTAACGATGAGAGTAGTCTTAGGTTGATCGCGACTTGTGTCGAGACATTTCTCCTTTACATCAAGAAAGTGGCAAATAAGTGAAAGCACTGAGAGTGTCTTCCCAAGTCCCATTTCCTTCAGCATTGTCAGCCAAACCAAAGCCTATCAATTCAGTAAGCGTTTTATTACATCTGCAAGTATCCCGCCACTAATGGGTGGAGGCCGAGACATCTTGAACACCTCGGTCACAATGTTTTGGTATCTATATAAGTTATATATCATGCAAGGGAGGGGAAGGGTCAGACTCTTTAACCTACCTGATATCCCCTCTCGGAGATTTATGTGGCACCCATATAGTCGGGAACTGTGCGTTCTCGTAGATACCTGCTTCTTTCTCTATCATCATGACGAGAGCTTCTTCTTGGTGCCTACAAAGAACTTGTTAGCATATGCCAAATGGGCCTTGAACACTATTTGGATTCTTTTGCCTGGTCAGCCAAGCCTACCTCTTTAGCTTCGTAACCAGTCTGGGGCTTGGCTCAATCATCTTTAAGGCACCTTTGGGCTGATACGCAGTGTTGAAGATCTGGAGAACCTGGCTTTGTTCATGCTCGGGCATTGAAGGTTGTAGCTCTCTGGACTTTGATGACCATCTTGAGCAGCATGCGTATGTAGTGAGCTTTTCCACCTCTGGCATGTCTTGCCCTGGAGGCAGAAGATAATGAGGGTTGAAGTACTTGACACTTCTGTCGAATTCAGTCTTCCCTGGATGCTGAAGGAACAGCTCATCCTTCGCAAGGATAGCCGCTATTTCGTCTTTCTGCTGAAGGAAACCGTACACAATAACTCGTAATGAGCAGAACTTGACACCATCCAGTTCTGATAGTGTTTGTACCTTTTCCTTGGACGTATAAACGACCGGTGGTTTCTTCCCGCATACATTTGCCGTCAGAGTGACAGCACATTCATTGACAAGTTGAAAGAAAGCATTGGATATCATCACGGCGATTCGTCGGTTCGAGGTTTCTTCTTGCACCCTCAACAGTCTGCCCTCAAAACCGAGTGTAACTGGTCTGCACTCTTGAGGCAGTGGATTACTCTGGGTACATGTGGCCTTAGCCATTACCTAAAAACAGTCAGGTATACCCTTTTCAGATACAAAGCAGGCAGGTGCGTCCTACCATGCCAAAGCATACATCGTATGCCTTCAGCGGAGTTGAAGCTCTCGATACGCTAGCGGCTGCAACCTCGAACTTTGATGTTTTAGCCTGTGTCGCGGAGGCAATAAGCTGTGCCGTTAACTGCTGTTGATTGTCATCTGAAATCCCTAAAAATGGCGAAGATGGACCACCCAATGCTGGAAGGTTGGTATTCGCGTCACACGACTCAACCGGTCTCGAAGAAGAGCCCTCCTGTGATGCATCGCCTCCATCGTCATTGGGACCTTTTGCTCTTTTCTTCGTTCTTGAATCATTCAAAGTTGTACTTGGCCTCTTGTAGCTCGCTGGAGGCATGGCTGCGGCGTGAATGTCAGGTCGGAGAATGGGAGTTGATGAAGAATGGAATGAAGTTTGGCGCGGTCAATTGTAGGAGCTGATGGCTTAGCATGGCGCGACGCGCTAACTGTTTACCTGAAACAGCCTGCCCCCGGCCAACAGCTGGTCGCATTGATAAAAGTGTAATTGAGATTTGATTGGTCTTGGGACAAAAGAGGTGAGGCGAAGTTGGAGTGGCCGCACTTCGAAGACCATGGATGCAGGGACCTGATTCGCTAGCTTATGGTTGTTATATGCATGTTGGTTATCTCTGAGACACAATCACACACCATTACAGCATGGGTGTATTCCCAGCGCTTGCGTTTGGTCTTGTCTTCAGCTCTTCTTCTCTCTAAGCGCCATAAATATGCTTTTCTCTCCCTTCTCCCTCGCATCTATCTATGAGTGTTTCAGTATTTCTACCATGTCAACAACTACCCCAGCACAACAAGCGCTAGAACAAGCGCAACAGGCTTTTCGAAACAAAGTTGAAAGTCCAAATATTTACGATGAAATACTAACTGCAGGAAACATTGAAGAAGTTTACAAGGTTACAAATGACATTCAATCCAAACTGGCCCCTCAGGGTAAGCTTCGGCACCTAGCGAAGATAAAGCCTTTTCTCGACAGACTCTCTGAGTACGCCAGCGTCATTGAAGTATTCGTCCAAGTAAAGCCCGATATCTTGGCTTTGATATGGGGTCCTATCAAGATCATATTGCAATGGTCCAGCCAGATCAGCTCTGTCCTGGACAAGGTTGCCGATGTCTTAGAAAGGATTGGCTACGCCCTTCCGCAATTTGCCAGATTGGCACAGACATTCAACACTAGCGATGTCGTCAAGTCGGCTTTAACTCTATATTATGAGGACATACTTGACCTTTATGCTATTCTGTTCCACTTCTTTCGTAAGACTAGTGAGTTCCTCCTGGTCTGAGCAAATGACAAGTCCAAGGGATAACCTTTTGCGTACAGGATGGAAGCAGTTTTTTGAAGTTCTGTGGCCCAAGTGCCTGAAACAGATTGACTTTGTTGTCAACAGTCTCGAGAAGCACTCGCTGTTGATGAAAAACGAAGTGACTTTTATGGACATCCAAGAGGCAAAAGAAGCTCGTGCTCGCACATCACAGCAGCTAAGCCGAGCCGAAGTTTCTCAACAACGTGAAATGTTTCTTTCCCTTAGGTCTCGTGTATCGCCAGACTTATACGACAGTCGTCTGGATTGGTTTCGCAACAGATGTGTCTCTGGTTGTGCGACATGGTTGTTGGATGATCGAGATTTCGGCGAATGGCTGGACCCGAACGATAACAACACAGTATGGCTTTGGCTTCGGGGAATCCCTGGCGCTGGGAAGACCTATTTGTCGGCAGCAGCCATTGATCATACCAGGGAGCACCACCAAACACTCTTCGCATTTATATCCCACGGAATGAAAAGCAGCCAATCTGCGTTATCAATCCTGCACTCCCTTGTTTTTCAAGCTGCTGAAGATGATCAAAGCTTCCAAACTCATTTACTCGATTCAAAAGAGCGAGAGCTTCAGGGGAACACGAGTTATGTGCTGGGATTGCTCAAGACGTTTCTCACGACCACTGGACGCACCTACATTATTATTGATGGGCTCGACGAAATGAATGAATATGAACGCCAGATCCTCTTGAAACGTTTCGAAGATCTATCAAAGGATTGCAGTGATCTGCGACTCTTGATTTCAAGCCGAGCTGAAGATGACATTGCTTCAACCGTACAGGACAAGGCCACTACGATTCGGGTTGATCACAGGAACTCGGGAAGCATCCAGACCTACATCGACAGGAGGTTAGAACAATGGTTGGCAAATCAGAATTTCGATTCTAAAATTAAGAAAGAGCTCTTTCAATCCGTTACGCCAATATTGGCGAAGGCGAATGGTAAGTCATGTTGTATCCATCTCAGCGCAGAAATGCCATAACAATAACACCTTGACTTGAATTAGGAATGTTTTTATATGCGCGAATCATTCTAGATAATCTAGAGCAGATGAATACTATCGAAGAAATTCAAGATGAGCTCAAAGCCTTGCCAAATGATCTGGAGGGCGCGTAAGTCAACTAGGCACATTGTCCATAAAAACACAACTCACACACTCACCCAGGTACCATCGCATATTCCATCGGATCAATACGCTCGATGACAAACTTCGCTCCAAGTGCCGAAGGATCTTAGGTTGGATCGCCTGTGCTCCCCTTGCACTAACAGCACCTGAAATGGAACAAGCACTTGCTGTCAAATTCCACACCAGAGGGAATTCCAAGCATGTACCAACGGTTGTTAACAAGTTTAACTTTGTCAAGATGTGTGGTCCAATTATCGAGGTCATGGACGAGAAACTACAGTTTGTTCACTTTACCGTTCATGAGTACGTATACTTTCCACTATTGAAAACAGCTTTAACCAAATATCAGATACCTATTCAGCAACACGGTTGCCGATTCTATTGACAAGGATTTTGCCATGAAAGAACTTGCCAAAACCATCATCTCTTATCTCAATTTGACTCTCATGGACACGGACCTGGAGGACGAGGAGATTCGAGGCAAAATACTCATCGGCAAGTATCGACTCTTTGAGTACGCAAGCTTCTATTGGCCTACATTGGTACAGAGAGCATTAAAGCACGAATATTCATACTCCCTTGCGGAATTGCTGAACTTCATGTTGCAACAAGGCAAGAACTATTCTTATGTGAATCTGGCTCAAGAGTCAGGGCCGCCTTTCAAGATCCCAAGGTTACAAAAAGACCTCCCAAACGTCTTTGATATGTTATGCGAGACGTTTAGGTTCTATACAGACGATAAACGATTGGATTGGAATTGGGGCAATAGTAAGCCGTATTCATGGTTGAGCTTCAAGTACGTGCAGGCTAACACAATTTCAGGTGACTCGTGGATCAACTTGAACCCTTTGGTAACTTCTCGACTATTGGTACGCATTCAGCAACAGCACGCGAGCATCTTAGACCGCCGAGAGCATTTAATGACACAATTGCTTCGATCTAACTACGGCTCCAACCTTTTCAGATGTAAATATGCCTTTTGTGAGCATAGTTTCCGAGGTTTCGGGAGTCCCGGGGAGTTGAGTGAGCATACGAAGAATCACGGGAGGCCATGGAAATGTTTCACTCCCAACTGTGACTTTTCCACGATCGGGTATTCTACGAAGTCGCGACGCGATGAGCACTGGTTGAAAGTCCATCTACCCGCCCCAGATGAGCTCCAAACGGGAGCCAGTGACTTTGATACAATGGATGTCATTGAACTTCAGCGGTTTTTGCCAGCATTGGTCATTGAAGGGGATGTTAACGGTGTCCAACGCCTATTAGCATCTCCAGGTGGGAAGAGCCTCTGGTCCGGTGTTATCGAATCTGCCAGGAAGATTGCAGCAAAGACTGGATCTCTGGTGTTGACGCAGCTTCTTATTAAACCTGACAATCCTGCTACGCCTGGACCAATTATCAAATTAGCCATTCAGAGCCAAGATATCGATTTTGCGAAATGGGCCATTCCACAAACTAAACCAGACGACTGTGTCGGCATGATGAAAGTGGCTCTTTCCAGCAAGTCAGAGGAGATATACTCATTGTGGGAGGACTATCTGACAACTGTCCCACTTATAATTAAACCGTCACCCAGCCACAGAGAAAGGCTCACTCTTGAGCTATTGTTCAATCGTACCTTATTCACTGATATTAAGAAGAACCCGATGAAGGAGGCCAGGGTAAAACACACACTGAGAAGGCTGAGGAGCCGACTTAGCAACCGCTCTTTGGGACTTTTGCTCACAAATGTCGCAAAGTCCAGTTGCTCTTTGCCCTTGGCCGAGGAGCTTATCGCTTTGGGTGCTTCTATCGAATATCCGCGGGATGAAAAAGGGACCGGACTTACTGCCCTACACTTGGCTTCCAAGAATACTAGTAAGGAAGCTGCATTCCTTATGCGGTACCTGATTCGTAGAGGTGCATCCATTGAGTTGGATTCATCCCCCGCACATAAGATTTGGCTAGGAAAGGGAGCTCAAGAGATGTCAAAGTGGGTCGGTAAGACTTGGGAAGAGTTACACGACCAGTATCTTTTGACTTTGCCAGAGCATGAAAGGAAGTAGGCAATTTGTTTCTCAGAATACTTTGTTCTCGAAGCTGCAAGTTGATATATACTATTATGCAAAAAGATAAGCAGTGTAAACCTTTGTAAATATTACTTGGAGTCCTCCCTCACAAAATTGCATAACCATAGGGACGGTCTTAGGAGATTGAGCATATGCTAATTTAGTTTCCCTTCTCTTGTCAAATCCCAAACATCCTATTCTTGAATCAACACATTCTCCCCCTTGCTATCAGGGTAGATTCTTGCAAACATCTTCCTCAAGCCATCCATATCACAAAACTCCATGATCCTCGTAATCTTAGATCCATCCTCATTAAAGTCAAAGATCCAAGAATGTTCCATCGTGTCTTTTTGACCATCTCTGTACAGCATATCTACCACCGTCATTGCCGCCGCCTTGCGGGCCTCGGTGTCGATAGTTAGGTCTTCAAAGCGAGTATCCTGGACTGTGTAGGTCTTCAAGTCTGCTGCAAACGCAGCTTCGTAGACGGTGTTGTTCACAGCTTGGTCGGGAGGGCTTCCGAACAAAGTGTGCACGCCAAGAGGCTTGAAGTAGCGCTCACAGGCGTCGGTGACATCGCGATTGACAAGAGATGGGTCGTTCTGCTCTCCGCCTTCTTTGTAAGAGGAAAAGTATTGGCTTATAGTGTGCTCGATGGCTTTTCTGAGTTCTTGTTGCGAGGTCATGGTGACAGAAATTGGAGTGCAGGGTAATAAAAAGGTTGAAGAGCTAAAATGGCGACGAGTTTTCACGGTTCGGTTGATGAATTTATAATGACCAACGGACTGCATCCTTCCATTATGATACAGTCAGCTGACGTCAGGATTCTAGCTGTTAATCAGGAAAAGCTCACTTGTTCACAATCTTATGCTTATTTAGGCCACTGAGAAAGCGTTGATTGTCTTGGTGTAAGCAGAACTACGTGTGCCGAGATGATTTTATAGTCCCCAACACAATCGCCTGTGAGAAAGAATGAAATCTCAAGTCAGGCATCCGGATAAACTCCCTTAACGCAGTTATATGTTGGCGTCGTTGTGACGGGTAGTGGGAGGATTTCGCCAAGACTCAGCACTCCTCTACAATACAACGTTGACTATGACGTATTGTTCCGAAGAATATATCCAACACCACGATCACCATTCGGCCAAGGAGAAAGATACCCATGTTAAGCCTAGTCAAATTGGTTTACTTCACAAGGTTTATTAAATAACCATGAGCTTCTTATTGGTCTGCAAATGAAATCTAAATTTCAGCTGCCGAGCGTCTGTTATTCCCGGATCCTCGGAACGAGTCAAAGTCATTGAGCCTGAGATTGCTGAACGCGTCCTGTAAGAAATAAGGCTCGCGAACTAAACCCTGAGCAGCCTGGCCGACGGTTTAATACCATCAGAAGATGTCATTCACTAGTAGTAACTTTATGCTACTGGATGTTTGCATACAATAGATCCAAACTCGAGGTACAAGGGCCCCGTTGCCGGGTTCTGAGGACCCCGGTCCAGATTCCGGATTGGTTAAGGCGTATCGAAGGGATGTCAGATATCGGAGGAAATATATTCCGGTATGACAGCGACGATCTTCGGCGATGACCGCTTTCGCTCTGTAGGATTATAGCTTCACAGGTCAGTAATATCACACCAATTAACTCAAAAGTACTGTCTAAGCCCGTTGAATTCGTCACCGATCTTGACATATCAAGAAGGTGTTTTCCTCAAAATTGCTCACCGAAGGCTGTGTTTTACGGCTGAGCGAACTCTGTTCGCCCAGCAACCCCACTTTTGCAAGGCGGCCTCTTTACCGTTTCAGTCGTAGGTCGTTTTTTCCGATGGCTCAGGAATTTCCGAGGCATCAATTCTCCCTTCATCCATTCATTCACTCACTCTATGACTCAGAGCGTATCATAGACAGCACTCTGGAATTAGAGGTCGATGTTTGCATTATTACATGCAGAGCTTTAAACACCCACTTGTTCCCACGACAGAGCTGCCTTGGCTCAGAGTAAGGCAACATGTCTGACTTCGGTGAGAAGGTCAAGTGGAGGAGAGCCAAAGCGCCCAAGGTGAGATCTGGGTGTAGAACTTGGTAGGTGAATTGCTTTTTGCTATGGAATACACTGCTGATTGGACTAGCAAGTTTGTGATCTCTCATGGCAGTGCTGCGCTCAGACGTTGCTGATCATAGTTGTTCAGAATCCGCCACCTCAAATGCGATGAGCGAAAACCCACGTGTTTCAGATGCGAAAAAGATAAACGGACATGCGACGGCTATGCTCAGCCTTCAGAAAAGCCAAAGACTCCTGCTAATAAATCCCTCGCTCTCCATCGGAAGCAATATAACCTAATGTCTCGTCGTCTCGCAACAGCTTCAAAACTTCTTGTCCCCGCAGCCTTATCACCGGAGACGTTCGGTTCAGCGATAGACCTAGATCTTTGTCACCATTTCAGAACATGCACCATATCAGAGTTGGCATGCTCGCTAAATGCAATGAGCTTCTGGCATGCATACGCTTTACCGCTTAGCCAGAGTTCAGACCCTGTCAAAGCCGCCATTAGAGCCCTTGGTGGAGCACACAAGGCGTTCAAACTGCAAACACAGGCCGATCCGATGGCTCAATCGATTGCCAAGTCTTATGAGATCGCATCTATTCAACAATACAACAACGCGATACGAGTCATGTCGGAGTACATGAACTCTCCAGATCAGGACTTACAGGTCGTTCTGACTTGTTGCTTAATATTTATCTGCACGGAGAACCTGTACGGTCGGCATGGAAACGTTACGCGACATCTTGAAGCGGCGTTCTCTATGCTGAACTCATGCGATCGCTGGGACTTGGCCAAGTTCATGCAGAATATCGGTCCGCAACTATGCGGTCTGTCATCCGATCTACTCTTCTTCGTGGGAGATAACCATTCTCCGAAGCTGGTCGCCGAGCTCAAAGAATGGGTTGAGAAACAAGATCCTATAGACTTACAACAGCCGGGGGAGCCATTCACCACTGCCCAAGCTGCTGCAGCGGCATTGACACGAGTCGAAACCCTCTGCGATGTCGAGTTATATAGCGAATGCCCTGATTGTTTAGGCGAAGGTGCTTACTGCGGCGAAGACGGCGAGGTCTGTGCCAGAAGACACGAGAATGGGTTGGACTCAGAAGCTTATTATCATCACTGGAGTGCCCGATATCACGCGTTCAAAAAAGCCTTTGACCCATCCAAAGCTTCAGAGTCAGAACTATACCGCTCCAAAGTCCTCGAGCTAGAAGAAATTACCTGGGCGGCTACGTTTAAACTCAATTCCATCGAGGATGATCTAGAAACAGAGGATTGCATCGAGATATTGAGGAGGGTAGAGGCCGTTATAAACCTGCCACTATGGGACAAGGGCCAGATCTTTACGTTTCAAGCGAATCTTGTACCACCGACGTCCTACGTCATTATATCGTGTCAGGATACGAGTGTGCAATGGGAGGCTGTGCGGTTACTCAGGCGTATTGGTAGAACGGAGGGGGTTTGGGATAGTAGAAAGATGGCGGATATATACACGGACATGATTATAGCAAAGGAGAATAGGTTGTTGGCTTGGGAGGACATTCCGGCTGATGTGCCGCAATTGACGGACCTTCTTGGGTCGTTGCGCCTTGGGAGTAGTAGTTCTCCAGATAGTATATGAATAATCAAGGATTTCATTTCGGATCATAGCACAATCGATTTCAAATTCTCGATCGAGATTGATAATATGTTCACATGTTTTGCGATCGAGCTTCCTCATTTGGCAAATGGGACTTTGGTAAGACCTAGAGGTTGGCCTACCTGTGCTTTCAGTTCAGCCGTCAGTGGATATGCCAGACCTCAGGCTCCACGTGTGGATTATTTAATGTAAGGGGGGCTATTCGGGTAGGGCCTTGAGACTGGCCACCCCGTGTCTAACCCATTCCACTCGTGGAGCCTGAGGGTTGGACCTTAGATGCATGTTACAGGGTATAACAGCTGGGATGCTACCTACCATCTCACATACACGAATCTCCAGAATAAGAAACATGAGATAAACGTTCATTCTAAACTAAACATCATAAGGGACTATCGCTTATTACATCAAGGCAAACAATGCGGCAACTCCAACACCAGCCGACACATACCAGCTCGGACTAAGCCCAGCAGCTGCATTATCCGCCGCATCCGCCGTCGCATTACCTCCAATGATATACTTGGGCTCGTAGCTCTTAACAGCAGTATCATTGGTCTTTCCATTCCAGCAGTACCGATCAAAGCAAGTCTTGCATGCATCAGGAACCTTCTCATTAGCCTTCCACCAGCTTCTGCTCATAACAGCACAAGCAACACAAGTAGGCCACTCCTTGTCAATAGTGGCATTTCCTTGGGTTGCGCCGTTGACGGCATTAAGGATAATGTTGTCGCGCTCGGTGGAAGTGTAGGACATGGTGAATGTTGAAACGTTGGAGTGGAAAGTGTAGGGAGCGTTGGGGATGTAGAAGATCAGGGGTGGTGGGACTTGGCCATCCTTCAGGGTGAAGTTCTTGGCGTCGCAGCCAAAGAGCGTAGGACGTTGGTTCAGCTTTTCATTGATAAAAGTCTCAGCCGATGGGATGGAAGGGAAAAGTGTTCCGTTTCCAATGCTGGTGCCAACACGGTCGTATGTAGCGCGAAGGGCAGTTCCGTTGGGCCAGTTGTTCGTATCAGCAGACGAATCAATGGCAAAAATAATATCAACACCACGAACAGGCTGAATGAGGGGGTGTAGTGGGATATTCTGCAGATCCTCTCCACCGTCAACAAGCGTCAAATTCTTAGTCTTGGCGTTAACGCTCTTGCTGGTTGGGTTCCAGCCAAAGAACGGGTTAGGCGCATAGTGAGCGATATCCTCGTTATCCTCATCCAAACCCTTCAAGAGACCACCAATAGCTTTGACAACAATGTCAGGAATATCAGCGTCTTTACCCATTTTGGTGATGTTGTGGAAAAGGAACTGGTTGAACAACGAAGAGGAAGTGCCCATGACAAACCCGATTTGATCGAAACCGCGAACGCACTCGCCCTTGGAGTCGATCTTTCCATTGCTAAAGTTGGAGGCGAGAAATTCGAGCGGTGCGAAACCATAGGTTGTAGGATCCCAGGAACCGAACTCGAAAGGGTTGAACTCGTACACCGTTGCGTTAAGGGAGATGACCTTCTCATTAGGAGCACGGCCATCAGCAACGAGAATGGGCAATGGAGTATCGGCGTTTTTGAAGTTGGAGGTATCGGCGATCGAAGAGAATGTATAAGCCTCTCCGCCCTTGGAAGCATTGACGAGCTGGTACGATAGAGCTCGACCCCAGTAGTCAGTGATAGTGGTCTCCCATCCCTCGGCCTTGTCATCAACGGCGTCTTTGATGTCGTTCCAGTATCCAGCTGTATTCAGAATACTGATACCAGAGTGTTTTGGGCCTTTGATAATGGAGCGGTCAAAGCCCCAGACACCGGAGTTACCAGCCTGTAGGTCTGGAATTGACGAGAAGTTGTTGGCGAAGATGGAACCCACAAGCCAGCCACCACCAGAAAGACCGGCTAGATATGTGGAGGATTGGAGAAGACCACTGATTGGACCAGATTTATTGTTTCGAGAATCAGCGGCGGAAATAAATCCAGCGCCATTCATCAAGGCGCGATAACCTCCACCAGATGCCGCAATGGCAATGTTTGGCAAACCGGTCGCATTATTCTTATTCTTCTGGATAAAGCTCTTGGCATCGAAGCCAGAAATATTCGCTCGCGATAGAAATTCCGTAAGGGCATCGATGGTGTTATTTCTGCGCTGTCGAACCCAGTCTTCTTCTGAGCTGGAAAGTCTATTTGCAAGACGCACTTTGGGACGCGATGACGGGCAGTCGACTACTTTGGGTGCGTATCCACCACTCGGAGAATTTGGAAGAGCCCGAATTTCAAGGGGGACTGCTAAAGCCGAGCCATCCGGAGCAGCGATAGCGGTGCTGAAGACCGCGAAAGCCAGGAAGCCACGCATTCTAAGCAAGCACACACAAAAAGAGAATTATTTAGAAAGAAAGCCAAAGTAAAGAAGGATGTTACTAAGAGACTGGGAGATTACAAAGGCGCCGAGGAGACAGAGTAATATAGCTATGGGTAAGCAGGGATCGCATGCTACGTGGTATACGAAGTTTTACGAGCGAGCCAACAGTGACGAAACCACTGGGCCTCAGCACATGCTGACAGTCGGAACTTTGCGCTGAGGAGTCCGTGTCTAAAGGCTAAGATCCACAGACGGCTCATCGGCCGAACCTTTTGTGGAGGCTGTGTCTGCGATCGGAAGAGTCGGCACTGAGCTAAGCCACATAAGGTCTGACGTCGCGGTTGCAATTTACTCGAGACATGGTCATAGCGGTAATGGAGCTGTGAGTATCGGCCATCATTGGTCTCCGCGTGTATAGCTTACACTGCACAGCGGGTATTCCGGACGCGGAAGGGGATCAATGATTGATACGCGAATTTGATGATGATAGGGCACGGCAGTGAGTGTTGTCGTATTTGATTTGATCCTACAGGGCTGAGTGAGGCAGCCAAGTCGGTCAGGCCAGTGCCGATATTCCCGCCAACGTTAGCTACGCGCCCCCACGGCATCGAATCAAGCAAAGGGCTGACATGATATTTCAACAGCTGTCAAAAGTTCATAGTAGATTGAGTAACAAATACATAATTAGATCAGAAAAATGACTAAGAGACAAAGGGAATTTCCGGTTGCGGCCGGTTCCGATGACTGTTTTGACCCTCCACGCGACGTCGACTCGTGATTTTTACGTTGGGTTTTCTTCCCTTTGACCGTGACTACCCTGTACCAACATTTCATCAAATACAAAACATAAAAAAAAACTGTGTCAGTTCTCAAAGAGTCTTCACAGAACCCTTCTTACTGCTGAGAAAATCGCGAAGAGCAAATTTGTTGCTAGCAGCCTTTGCCGGAGCAGGCACAACGGGCGAGGGAGCCTTGGTCGGGGCATCCAGAAGCAATGGAATGAACTTGCGCACAGCCTGCTTGGCATCGTGAAGACAAGCAGGACCATCTCTCTGAATGACTCTCTTGATAAAGTCAAACACATTTGCGTCCTGAGGAGTCTCATCAAGAGGGATGACCTTCAAAAGCTGAAGCTTCTGTTGAGACAGGACTGAGATTGCCTGGAAGGCTGCATCAGCCATGATCGCTCGCTGGACAAGAACTCGAGTAGCCTCGATGTCGCCAGCAGATGCAGTGGCACCTTGATACTTGTTGAGAAGCTTAGATACCTGCTCATCAACAGCAGACTTTCCAGGCTGGCAGACAATTTGCTCAACGGCCGCAACAGCACTTCCGAGAACGGGGCCGAGAGAAGAGAAGACATCTTCACGACCAGCCAAAGGAAGAGTTGGCTCGAAAAGGCCTTTCACAAAAGCCTTGGTGCTCTCGTTGGAAGGGAACTGTTGGATACTAAGGTTTCGGCGCTTTAGCGGCTTAGCTCCAGAAACCTGTGCAATATCATCTTCCTGATGATACTCGACGATGTAGCGAGCGGCCTCAGACAGATAAGGCGCAAGAAGCTCAGAGAGCTGATCAACCTGAGGAGCATTGGCAGTCCAATTCTCCTTCATACGAGCGATGATCTCGTCGAGCTCATCAGATTGTTCAACAGCCAAAACAGCCTGTAGAGATGCCTCTGCAAGAAGAGCTCGCTCAGATACACCAGGGAGCTTGGTCTCCTTACCGCTGGATATAGTCTCTGCCCCGACAACGTAGCTGACCAGGGACCCAGCGGCGACACTAACGAATTGACCAACGTCATCGATGAGTGAAGACTCGATGTCGAGGGTTTTGGTGTCGATCTGGGAAACGGTCTTGAGAGTCTCGTAGAAAGGATCGGCCTCTTCAGCGATGGAAGACTCTGGCGTGTTGTCAACCTTGACATCGATGTATTCGGTCTCCGGCTCAGCTGTTTGAACTGGGACCTTGAGTTCGGGTTCAACGGGTTCGACACAAACGGGGATGGGATCTGCAGGTTGGGTGATTTCCGGCTCAGGAATGGGAACCTCGACCTCTGGCTCGGGCTCGGGCTGAGCCACAGGTTCGGGAGGAGGGGCTTCATGGCCGTTGCAGCTAGCGCAACGAGCTGCGCAGACAGGGGCTGGAGAGAGAGGTTGTTCTGTCGGTATCAACTTATTAGAAACAGCCCTTAGCAAAGGAAAGAGACCATTACTCACCCTGTGCACAAACAGGTTCTTCGCTGGAGGTCATCATAGCAAACGGCTGAGCAACCTGGATGAAAGCAATATCCCGCGACCGCCTTTCATACCCTTCGGTCCACTCAGCAGAGAACACCACACGCTGGCCATATCGGGGCTGGATGTCAGAAGTGCTACGTCCGCGATAACCAATGTAGCACTTGACTTGCGTGGCAGCACCGAGCTGGTACTCAGCGTCGTAGACAACCTCACTGCCAGCCACGACAAGATCAGGGCTGATGAGAAGGCCGGTGCCGATCTTCCAGATGGAGTGGCCGGTGAGTTTGTTCGCAAAGCGGGCTTCGATCTTGACGATAGCTTGGCACGTGTTGGTGAGATACTTTGAGGAGGGGCTTGGGTGAACTTACAGCGAACCATTCCAGTGTCAGGAGAGCCATAACCTTCGGCAACGGTGAGAGCATTCTTTTCAGTAGCAGATTCTGACACCTGTTGAAACCCAGAAGAGTTGAAATCCGGAGCAGTAAAGCCCGCTGAGATGAACTCGGTGGGCTTGAACTCACAAGACTTGACGGCGACTTCTCCCTCAGGGGAGGAAGTTGGCAAGTCAAGAGTCCATGCAGCCGGACGGCTGGAGACGGGCAAGTCGGAGGTCATTTTGGTGGAATTGGAGAAGATAGACGTTGTATAGAAGGAAGTTGGTGATGAGTGAAGGTGAGTGATGCTGGATGGTTGAAGGGAAATAGGTCATCTCTTATACTGTGAAGTTCTTCCAAAGACTTCCTTATTTCCCCGTTTAAGTTTACATGCGGATACTCAAGAATACCCAATTCCTTTTGTTGATACCTTGCAACCCTTCTAATTTCGCAGAAATCTCCTTTTGGTATTCATGTCCGATATCATTCAAGTTCAGCAACGCCGAGTTGCCCCTCGCTGGATACCGAGACTGCCATCGTGATCTTTCATAGCGGACATATCCGAATGTTTCAGTCTGCTGATTATAAAAAGTGATATTCATGCAGGTATATCACGTATTGACTGCAGGGAGATAAACGTCCGGTGGCTGTGTGATATTGATCGAACGTGCATGTGGCTGATAAATAACTGGAGATGTGGAGGCGCGATCCATGTACCTGTATAATATCCAAGGTTTCGTTCATACAGAAACGCAAGACACAATTTCACGTTGACAAGGTGCTTGCGATTGAGGCGAGCTGAAATGCACCAGAAAGGGTTGAGATGTCTATCGTCACATGCTCCTCAGCACCCCCGGTCCTGAGCTTTCGCATTCCCAACGGGCTTATATTGGTGATTTGAGTCATCGTGTAATAATAATATGTGTAAATCATATTGGAAATGCAGTCTGGTTGCTAGAAGCTCTTTATACTGCCATTGGGGTTTGTCAATGGCCGCGAAACTGAATCTGTTGGAAGCGTATATCCTAAACCTCGAGAGGCTGGGCCCCTCCTCTTTACTACGACTTGACAAAAAGTAAATGGCTGCAAGAAACAACTTCAATGAAGCGATATATCGCAGTCGCTAGGGAAGTCGCAACATGATGGATCTAAGACTATTCAACTGCTGAATTGGTGATCCGCGATGCCTTGAGTCTTGCGTGGATATCATTCTGTCAATAATGGCCTGCATTTCCAATTTGATACCTGTCCACTTCATGCTTAGAAGCGCAGCTAGCCAAAGCACCAATATAAATAAAATTCGTACTAGACTGTATGCATATCTTGATATTTGGCCAGGAATAAATAGAATGGTGCTGCGATTTTCCTTTCCGCCACGTGTTGTATGTCTCATTGCAGCCAGCCTCATAGGACCGGCGAACATACAGATGGACAATCTGCTGCACGGCACATACCTTGGCAATAAGAAGTGTCTCAGAATCGCACTTACGACATGCGGAACCAGCCAGCCACAATCGCCTAGTTGCGAGAGTCAACACTAGCGTCAACTGCTCTTTTACAATACTCATAGACCATCTCGAACCCCACATACACGCGAATGGCCTGTTTCCTGGCTGTATGTTTCATCACTAAGATCAATAGTTTCGATGCCCAGACAAGCCAGGACCAATTTGTCGACGGTGTGGCTTCAAATGGCCTAGGGCGGGCCGAGACACGCATGGACCGAGACCACTAGTTTCCCAACGCCTCAATCACTCATGGCGAGCTGTGCATCTCAGCCAGCCCTAAATTGCCAAAGGAGAACTAGAAGCATTTCAATAAGCATAATCTGTGCCCAGATTTGCAAGCGTTTGCTCGATCGAGATATGTTTAGCTTCCAGTGCTAAATTCGGAGGCGGTTATTGGTGGCGAACTTAGTTATGCATGATCCTGCAGGTCCCAATCGGGTGTGCTCAGCAGACGCCATAGTTTATTTCCAGGGTCACTATCGACAATAGTTTATCGCGGGGGGCACTATCTCGTCGAGATGGTTCACTTCGGAACTATTGTGAATCTAGAGCATCTTTTCGGCTCTGCCGTCGGAATGCAGTAGAATGAATCGCCATTGGCGTGTGTATATACCATGACGCTGCGGAATACTCACAACTGTTTATCAGCTATTCACCTGAGCTTTATAAACACTGTCATTCTCCCATAACCCCAACTTCTTTTCAT
This sequence comes from Fusarium austroafricanum, assembly GCA_012932025.1. Lineage (NCBI taxonomy): Eukaryota > Fungi > Ascomycota > Sordariomycetes > Hypocreales > Nectriaceae > Fusarium > Fusarium austroafricanum. The sequence goes on from JAADJG010000200.1 coordinate 119,348, forward strand.
CATCAATCCAATTCTCTATAACAATTTCACTATAACACTTTCCACTTACCACCTTCACAATGTCTTACCCCACCAAAGGCGATGTTCTTGTCATCCCCGCCTACAGCAGCGAGTCTGAGCAAAACGCCATTGAGATCCAATGGTCTCAGTCCTTCCGCACTCGCACCGCTCGTTACTACCTCGTCCACGCACAGAACCAGTCCAAGGGTGGTGTAGATGCCTTAATCTACATCCAGGACCGTTTCTACAAGGATTCCAACAGCAACGATTACATCGGCAAACTTCCTGGCGCTCGCATGGAGGGCAGTACGTAAACCCATAAATATCTTCTTAAGAATGATACTAATATTATCGTTAAAGACAGCTAGGATGTTGTGTTGTGTGGGTTTTCTGAGAGAGTAACAAGGGGATTTATACTTACATTTAGGACTTATCTTGTGAAAGGAACCTTATCAAGGTTCAATTGGTTACTGTGGAAGCTTTGGGATAAGCTTTTTATTGTGTTAAAAAAACTGTGTTCTTTGTCATGTTGCTTAGCCTACGGCTACCTTATTCTTATAGTTAAAGACAGCTGGATCGTCTCTATCAGCGATCGCTTCCAGTACGGCCAGAAGAACAAGAATGGTGACGGCCGCTGGGTTTGTCTTCACGACAGGGACAACAAGCCCTACCAGGTACGCACATGGCATTATCCTTGACAGTTGCGCTTACTGACTCTTGCAGCACCGTTTCATGGTTGTCACCATTCAGGGAAAGCTCAGCGATGCAGCCAAGAACCTTGCCAGATCATTTGGTGCTGGAGACATCGCTGACCAAGTCATGAAGCTTGGTAACAGCTTCATTGGGGATTACCTCCATACCTTCTAAGCTATGGCCAAGACTCGTTTGAGATTGCGGATAGGCATACATATTTGTATGTTTAGTATAGCTTCCTTCCAATTACCTAATCTACTCTAAGCTTTCTCCTCGGGAATTGTCTGATGAACATTGCATGGTCTGTGAGGATGGTGGAGCACGGATTGTGAACTACTGGTTGTACATGTCTAAACTACCCGCATACCTCCTCTAGAGCTGCGCCAAATATCTCCAATCCTTTATCCAAATCCTTTTCATCAATTGTCAGAGGAGGAACCATACGGATACATGGTCCGGCAACAATAATAAGTAGACCATGATCTCGAGCAGTCTTGATGACATCCGAGATCTTGGAACTATGATCCGGCTGGAGCTCAATTCCGAGCATCAAACCGTGACCACGCACCTCTTTGATGACATTGGGCATCTTTTCCTGAAAACTCTTGAGTCCTTTGACAAGATGGTCTGATTTTGCCTGAACCTGTTGAAGAAATCCCTTCTGTGACACCCGATCGATGACGTGGCTTGCAACTCGACATGCAACAGGGTTACCTCCATAAGTAGTCCCGTGAATACCCAATCCGATTGTCTGAGCAACACGTTTCGTCACAATCGTAGCACCGACAGGGAACCCATTACCCAAAGCCTTTGCTGAGGTGAGAATATCTGGCTCCGCAATGACCTTGTTCTCTGCATTTCTTAGCGACGGATGAGCATGAGCCCAGAAAGACCCTGTGCGACCAATACCACTCTGCACTTCATCAAGAATAAGTAGAGCCTTTGTTTCATCACAACGCTTCCGCAGAGCAGCCATGAATTCTGGCTTGGCAGGGTATATTCCTCCTTCTCCCTGAAGTGGCTCAACAATCACAGCGCATGTCCTATCAGTGATCAAAGCGTCAAGCCCATCAGTCGAGTTGAAAACACCGTGCTTGAAGCCTGGAACGAGAGGTGCGAACGGTTCTCGATACTTGGGGTTGTAGGTAGCTGATAAAGAGCCCATGGAACGACCGTGGAAGGCATTGGCAAAAGCGACGACTTCGAACTTGTTACCAGATGGGTCTGACTTTTTGGCGAAGTTACGGGCAAATTTTAATGCTGCTTCGTTTGCTTCGGTGCCTGAGCTGGCCAGAAAGACCTGATGTGCGTCGGACATTGTGCCTGAGGCTTTGGTGGTGGAAACCAACTTGTTGGCCAGGACGTCTGCCCATTCATTCTCGAATAACATGGACGCATGCATCAATTTACCTGCCTGAAATGGGTCAGTTGATGAACTCGAGAAGGACAACGATAAATACCTGATCAGAGATGATTTTTGTAATCTCAGGATCAGAATGGCCCAGAGAAACCACGGCTATGCCAGAGGTAAAATCAAGGTATTTCTTGCCACTGGAATCGGCGACATAGGATCCCTCGCCATGCGTGAGCATCAAGCTTGGACGGGGGTATGTTGGAAGGATGGATGATCCATCGACCTGGTTTTGATGCTGGGCATCGGTTACAGCGGTCGCCTGGATCGAGTCAGCACAAGAACGGTAGATTAGCTGAGTGCGTTACCATTTTTGCGGGCTATGGTTGCAATACCGGATTGTAAACAAGGGGAAATTCTAACAACCAAATGTCCAAGAGGAAAGCTTTAAATAACACGTCGTGACAAATGACTGACACCACCGGAGCCGACGATGTTGAGAGCCGATGCGGGGAAGTGCAACGTGCTTTTGATTCGTGAGTAACCGTTCAAGATGGTTTGTGTCGGCCTTGTCATGGCGCCCTTTCAGATCACAAGACCCCATGAGATTGATCAACAATACGTGGGGATCAAAAACTAAGCTTGATAAAGTTAGCGAGATAACCCCACTATCTGGGGTTACAGCACCTAATTTGACAGCTGTTTGTTAGTGGTTTTCGGAACCGAGCTCGCCCGTTTGTCGAAACGTCAAGTCTTCAATGTTCGATCCATTGAACAAATAGTGGTGCCTTATTTCTTTCCTGCCACAGTAGTGTATCCGACACTTGCAACTATCTTGATCAACACCTAGTTATCCACAGGGAGTCTGGGTAGTGCTCCGTAATTTCATCTTATGAAGCCGTCTACTCGCAAGCTAGTATAAATTCAGTCGCACCAAGATTAGACTAATTGATTTGCAAAAATCTGCCTCGGTACTTGTCCATAATATCCCTACCCATGGCCGGATTATTTAATACTGAGCTGGCTTCTGTTAAACTAAAAGTCTTTCCTATTACTATTAAAACTTACCTCCTGTCAAACCTTCTTTGCCTACCAATCTTGTCAAATCTGCACTCTGGCAACATCGCTATGTCTACCCGCATCCCACCAGTAAAGACTTCCCGGTATGAGAGACCGCGCGGTCTCGCCGCCCTTGTCTTTGGCGGCGCATTATTTTCTTATATCTGCTGGGCTGGTGTGGCACTGGTTCCTGAAGAGAGCTCGATTTGGCAGATATTTGACAATATCTCCCCGGGTACGACCGAGTCGTTTCGTTGGATTGTCAAGACAGGGGTCCCACCACTTATGATGATTCACACCGTCGAGGCTGTGGCCTTTGACCTTACAAGGTTGATACCATATGGTGTTCCTAGATGGGGGCTGCTGTGGTGGAAATGGATTATAACCTGCTGGATTGAAGGCTTTACATGCTGGAAACGCTTTGCCTCTGTTAACACCACGAAGAAGTCTCATTAGCAGGTATTGCAAAATTGCCGTTAACATGGGAGAAGCACGCTTTGGGGTCGAATTCAGGAATGGTATCAGAGCTCGATAAAAATACCACAGCTCGAAGTCAAAACAGTCGAAGATGCCCCGAGTGTTGGCCGATCCTCATAGGCTGTATGAGCATTGCAATGTAAGTTTTCCAACACGGACGACCGGTCCGTATTGTAGATAGACAGTTAACAAACTCTGCAGCCCGAATCTGGCAGCCTTAAGTCAACCTTCTTCAATAGTATATTTTATTTCTTGAATCTCTCGAAATGAAACATCTACATACATTATGCTGCGCCGTTGCGAATATACTAATTTTGCGGCAATTCCATATGGCTGCCATATTAGCGCATCGGATATATTTCTGCAAGTTGCATTTTAAGTTATAACTAAATTCGCGGCCCTTCGGATTGTAGCCTATACCTAGTCATGCTTCTTTGTAGATTCCCCCGTACTCAATCTTTTAACCCTATAATGATCTGATTAATGTTTTAGGTTTTTTCTTAACTGATAGCGAGTGTTGTGCCGAACTCTCCACATGTAAGAGGCTAGATATTGTTCGTAGTCTCTATCCATAGATGACTCTTTCATAGCGGTTTGGTCGAGATTGCACGCAAGTTAAAGTTAGACAGCCATTTTTAAAGCAAGAGTAAGCCGGATTACAGCACATCTGATAGAGTGATTCGAGAGATTTATTTAGTAATAAATAATACGGCTGTATATAATGAAATCCGCCTTGTGCGGTGTCTTACGTGTTATTAGGAGCGGGGTAAATGTTCTCAGCCTATTGGTGCAATTACCCCGAGCTCCCTCTATTCTCAGAGTCGAATTTGTATTGCACCAATTTATAGATAAAGTACCCTATATTTGTTTTAGTAACATATCTTTCCGGTTTTTCTCAAGTCATTAATTTAGATAGCAGGTAGCCATTTTGTAACCTCATAACAAGTATGTAAGAAGCATAGCAGAACCCAAGCCCTATTTTCAAACCCCCTGCAGAGAAGTGGTTTTTGATTCGTCTTCCAAGACAATTCTCTGGGGCCTCAAAAGCAGGTGGTGGCAGTGCCTTTGCGTGCCCATATCTTATCACGCCTCTTCCCCTCTTTTCGCCCATATCTATCAGTTTCCTCTTGTCATTCTGTTCCAGATTCCACTCAGACACAACAGGCCTAGGCAATTATAGGCTTGAATCCGCTCCGATATCATGGCTCACCAGGATCAGAAACGGCGCATGACTCTGAGTGGCGATCTAGAGCACAGAGTCCGCAAGTCGCAGAAACTATCGTCCATTTCCTATGACCTATATACAGTCGCCTGGATCTGTGCACTACCTAAAGAAAAGGCCACAGCTCTCGCTATGTTGGACGACGTCCATGAAACATTGCCCAGAGAGACAAACGACACCAACTACTATGCATTTGGCAGCATACGGCACCACAATATCGTCATTGCATGTTTGCCGATGAATCAGTATGGGACGAATAACGCTGTGAACGTGTTGACTAACCTTGTCCGAACCTTCCCATCTATTCATCTCAGTTTGATGGTGGGAATTGGGGGCGGGTTCCCGCTTGAGGGTTTCGATATTCGTTTAGGTGATGTTGTTGTCGGTGTCAAGGTGGTACAGCATGATCTCGGGAAGATTGTGGGAGTTGGACAAATGAAACACACTGCTATCCCCAAATCTCTGCATCCTCTTCTTGGCACAGCCATATCATCCCTTCAAGCAACGCATCAACAGGCTGGGAGTCGAATTCCAGTCATTTTAGAAGAAAGGTTCAAGGAGAATCCTCAGTATAGCCGTCCAACCACGGTGGACCGTCTCTTCTCCTCAGCTTATCGACATAGCCCTCGGGCATCGGACTGCGATGAATGTGATCCTTCAGAACTGGTACAGAGAAGCGAGAGGGACACTACCGACCCGGTCATACATTACGGCACCATCGCCTCAGGAAATCAAGTCATGAGAGACTCTACCGTCCGAGACACCATTGCCCAGGAACTCGAGGCTATCTGTTTCGAAATGGAAGCGGCTGGCCTGATGGATATTTGTCCCTGTTTGACAATCAGGGGAATATGCGACTATTCTGACTCCCACAAGAGCAAGGAATGGCAGGAATATGCTGCTGCTACCGCTGCTGCATATACAAGGGAGTTTCTGGAAATTCTTCCGCCCCCTGCAAGCACACGGGACAGGATGCGGCAGGAGGATCATTGTGTCCAAGGCGAGAAGTACAACAAGTGTCTGCAAGATCTACGCGAAACAGACCCTCGCGATGACAAGACACGTATCCAAGAGACAAAGGGTGGACTGCTGAAAGATGCGTACCGCTGGATTCTCCAAAACAAAGAATTCCGACAATGGCAGGAGTCTTCAGAAAGCCAGCTTCTCTGGATCAAAGGCGACCCTGGCAAGGGCAAGACAATGCTATTATGTGGAATTATCGACGAGCTCAACAAAGAACACAGCGGTTCATTGTGTTACTTCTTTTGCCAAGCCACTGAAGCACGGTTAAGTAATGCAACGGCCGTCCTCCGTGGTCTGATCTACCTCTTACTTGTTCAAAACCCTTGGCTTATGTCGCACATTGAAGAGAAGTATGATCACGCCGGAAAGAAGCTCTTTGAGGATGGAAATGCATGGCAAGCTCTATCCAAGATATTCATGTCCATGCTCCAGGACCCAAAACTGGATGGCGCATTGCTGATTGTCGATGCTCTCGATGAGTGTAGTACGAATCGAGATGAGCTTCTCGATTTGATTGTCAAGTCTAGCAATGTCAAGTGGATCGTGACTGGTCGTAACTGGTTGGAAATCGAACAGAAGCTAGACCGTTCCACCCAGAAAGTCAGGCTACAGCTCGAATTAAACCAAGAGTCGGTTTCTAATGCCATTCAGGCATATATCAAGTACAAGGTAAATGAGTTGGAGAGCGAGAAGGGCTATGACGAAAAGCTCAAAAGCGAGGTCGAACGTCATTTAGTTGAGAATGCTGACGGCACATTTCTCTGGGTCGCTTTGGTTTGCCGAGACCTCGCACAGGTATCTCGAAACTACAACACTCGCTGCAGGTTAAAGTCTTTCCCACGGGGACTTGAACCCATGTACGACAGAATGCTCGGGTATATCTGGGAGGCGGAGGATTCGGAGGATGCAGAGATCTGCAGAGAGATACTGGCGGTTGCTTCTGTTGTATACAGACCTATCACCTTGGACGAGATGAAAATTATTGTTGAATCACCTGGAGACGACAAGTATGATGAACTACCCAAAATCATCGGGTCCTGTGGTTCTTTCCTTACTCTTCGGGAAGATACTATCTACTTTGTACATCAGTCTGCCAAAGACTTTCTGCTCAGCAAAGTATCAGACCAAATTCTACCTTCAGGTGCTGCGCGTCAACATGAACTCGTCTTCAGGAAATCGCTGCAGGCACTTTCAGGGAGTTTGAAACGCGACATCTGCGGGCTAGGTCATCCAGGATTTCCCATTGATGAGATTTCATTGGATGACCTCAAACCATTGGATTCTATCCGATACTCTTGTGTCTATTGGGTAGATCATCTCCACGACTCTGATCCTGCCAGACTTAAAAATATCCTGAGATACGGTGGTGACGTCCATGTATTCATCCATCAGAAGTATCTATACTGGCTGGAATCTCTCAGCCTCCTCAATAGCATGGCAGAAGGAGTAAAGGGGTTAAATGAGCTCGAAGAAATGGCTACAGTGAGTTACCAAGAGTATGTGCTGGAAGTGAGTTAAGAAATATGTACAGGAAAGCGAGGCAGCTGCGCCAGTAACAGCATTGATTGGAGATGCCCGCCGTTTTATCTTCACACATAAGCGACCGATCGAGATCGCTCCATTGCAGGTCTACGTCTCCGCACTAGTCTTCAGTCCAGAATGCAGTCTCATTCGAAATCTGTTCATGCATGAAGAGCCGGAGTGGATAGAACCGAAGCCAAAAATGGACAAAAATTGGAACAACTGCCTACAAACCCTTGAAGGCCATGACGGCCCAGTATATTCAGTGGCTGTCTCACCAGACAACCAACTTATTGCATCAGGTGGACACGATGGGACAGTTAGAATATGGGATATGAAAACCGGCCTATGTCGACACACTCTTGAAGGCCACGATGATGGAGTCACTTCAGTCATTTTCCTACCGGATGGTCGAAGTCTCGCGTCAGGGTCTTTTGATCAGACAATCAAGATCTGGGGCACAAAAACGGGTTTATGTTCAAAGACGCTCGCAGACCACACTGATAAGATAAAGTCAGTGGCTTCCTCACCAGATGGCCAATATCTTGCATCCGGATCTTGGGATCGTTCAATCAAGATCTGGGATCCAAAAACGGGATCATGCCTACAGACGCTAGAGGGTCACGGCGGTGAGGTGACGTCAGTAGCCTTCTCACCAGATGGCCAACGCCTTGTGTCAGGATCATACGATACAACGGTTAAAATCTGGGACATGGAAACGATGTCATGTCAACAGACGCTAAAGGACCACAAAGTTGTGGTAGAATGGGTAGCATTCTCACCATGTGGTGAATATCTTGCCTCAAACTCAGTTGACGCGTACATAATCCGGAACGTGGCGACGGATTATGAACCAATACTGCAAAGCAGAAATCTTGATGTTGGCACGATAGCCTTCTTGAGGGATGATCACTGTATCGCTATTGGTGATACTTATTCGATATTGAAGATCGTTGCTGCAGACTTGGAGTACACTGATGAGGATGACTGTCTGCAGGTTTTTAAGCAGTCTAACAGTCTAGTGAACTCTATAGCCTGTACAGATCATGACCAGTATCTCGTATCAGGTTCGAATGATGGTGCAGTCAAGGTCTGGGTTGTATCTATCGACGAAAGGCGACCAACCGTTGAAGGTCATTTACTTGGCGGGCAGCCTCTCGCCATTTCAGAAGATGGTTTGCGACTTATATCAGGCTCAGAAGATGATGTAACCATCAAAATTTGGGATACAGAAACAGTAATATGCCAAAAAACACTTGACGTAGATATATTTGCCCTCTCGGCAAGTTATGTGGCATTTTCTAAGGATGGCAAGCGTTTCGCAACATCCCAAGAATTCGAACCAGTCGTCATTTGTGATACAATGGCCGGCAAATGCATACAGACGCTTAGTTCTTATGCGTCCGACTATCCATGTGCCTTCTCAGCAGATAATCAATATCTTGCAACAGGTTCTGGAATCTGGGATATAGCAACTGACCAATGCCTGCATCAACTTGATCTTGATGATGAATTGTCATCAGTGGAATTCTCAGCAGATGGTCAGCTTCTTGCAACTGGTTTTGAGAATGCGAGACTGTGGGTTTGGAGCATAAGAGAGGAAAAATGCTTGAAAGTCCTAAGCGGTCATACCATGTCAGTAACATCAGTAACCTTCTCAGTGGATAGTCGGTATCTCGCATCAAGCTCAAAGGATCGCACAGTCAAGATATGGGATTTAGGAGAGTGCATATGTCTGCAGACGGTCGACGTGGGTACAACACTCCATCGCCTTTCTTTCGATTTGTTAACAAACTCTATCCTTTACACCGAAACTGGTCCTCTGAACTTAGATGTACCAAACCCAACACCCGATGTTAACCTTGAATTAATGGGGCTAAGTGCCTTGTCAGATCCTGATCGGTCTAGTCACAGTATTAGGATTGATGGGGAGTGGGTTACGAAACAAGGCAGAAACATTCTCTGGCTCCCTTCCGAGTACCGTCCTTTTGTATCGGCTGTATTCAAATCAACTGTAACCATTGGTTGTCAGTCGGGTCGCATATTAGTATTAAAATTCATTTAAAATCAATTATACTTGGTATATTATTCTTTTTGAAGAACATCTCCTCTCTTTGAAAACTTTTTTATTTCTTTGTCATATATTTATTAAGTGATTTAATTAAGTAGAACAATAAGTTACATAAGATTTTAAATTGTTATTTAATATAATACCGCACAACATACAATCGTCGAATAGAACGTGTTCTATAATAAGGGTCTCATTGCATTGAAAAACCCACTAACTGCACTGGTTATTAACGTCCTGACCCTTCAATTGAAACCGCTTTAAGTGCTTCTTTGGTTATTATCAGTGAGATACAAATATCTATTGTTTCATGGATCCTATCGACCATTCTATACATCTAACATTCTAGGTGAGCACTCTATGACATCGAGGCTATTATACCCTCCGCTTCTACAACTGCTTCCTTCAGTGTTCGGCAAATAATCTTCAACTGCTCCTCCGTAACCGTGAATGGAGGCGCCATCAAAATATGATCTCCTCTCACTCCATCAATCGTCGCACCACCCGGATACAACGCAACGCCCTTCTCAAAAGCCAACTGCTGCATCAACAAACCAAACTTGGCAGCTGGATCAAAGGGCTCCTTGGTTGCTCTATCTTTGACAAACTCAACGCCCCAGAATAGGCCTCGGCCTCGGATATCACCGACTGACTTGCAGTTCTTGAGTTCCTCGCGAAGCAATCTCTCGAGAACTAAACCCATCTTGTGACATCGCTCAACTAGACTTTCACGTCGGAGGATCTTTTGTACAGCTAGTGCAGCGGCACACGAAATGGGATGGGCTTGATATGTGTGCCCGTGGTTAAAAGCTGCTGAACCTTGTCGAAGAACGCCAACGATTTTCTTGTGTATGAGAACACCAGCGATGGCGGCATAACCACCTCCAAGACCCTTAGCAATGGTCGTGATATCAGGCACGACTCCCTCTTGTTCGAAGGCAAAGAAAGTACCTGTACGACCAACACCGCACATGATCTCATCGAGAATCATGATAATTCCATACTTGTCGCATAAATCTCTGACGCCCTTGAAGTACCCGGCAGGCGCAGCAACACAACCGGCCGTAGCGCCAACCACGGTTTCTGCGATGAAAGCGGCCACGTTCTTAGGTCCAATTCTCAAGAACTCTTCCTCCAGTTCGACAAGAAGTCTGGCTGTGAATTTTTCCTCGGTCTCAGAGTCGTCTTTGTAATGGTATGCGAAAGCAGGTGAGACATGAGAGACGTTAGGGTACATAAAGCCATGGTAGGGAGCTCGACGAGCGATGTTGGTAGAGATTGACATAGTAGCCATTGTGTTTCCATGATAGCACTGACGTCTGGAAACAATATGAACTCTATCTGTCTCTCCCTTCTCGTAGTGATATTGACGGGCTAGTTTCAGTGCTGACTCAACAGCTTCACTGCCACTGCCAACGAAGAAAGCTTTCTCAAGACCATAGGGATTGCCCTGCAAGATAACATTCGCAAGCTCCTCAGCTGGAGCAGTGGTGTATGATTGTGTATGGACGTAGCTGACTTTGCGGGCTTGGTCTGTTATGGCTTGGATGACTTCTTCGTTGCCGTGGCCAATAAGAGCAACGGCTGCACCAGCACAGCCATCGATGATTGTTTGACCGTTGGATAACTTTAGCTCGACGCCCTTGGCTGATTCTACCATGTAGGGATGTTGGACAAGAGATCTGTGCATCAAGCTGCCTTCGCGGTGCATGGGTTTGGGCATGGAGGGTGGGTAAGTGGAGACTTCGGTGAAGTCTTCAGTTGTTGAAGGGGCCATGATAAAAGGTTAACGAAACCAAAAAAATTAGAATAATCTGGATTTGTGAGATGGTAGAAATAATCTTAAAGAGAATTCTTCCTAATGCTGAGAATGTTGTTCGATGACTTACAGACGAACATTTATAAAACTTCAAAGCCGAAATCCGATGATCCACGTCGGGACTCGGGAATGGCAGATTTTCTCCCGAGCACCGACGAGCCGACTGATTCCGGGCCATCGGTGAGTCAAAGGGCTATTATGACAAACAGAATTCCAACCTGAGATCCACTGACGCCAGTTGACAAGGTCAAGTCGCCGGCTTAAGGGCGTCGGCTTTGAGAGTATCAGAACCGAGCTGGATCGATATTTAATCGTCGACTGTTTCTAGATTATTCTTACCGACATAAACAGATTTCTATCTCTCTCTGTTTCTCTCTGCTCCTTGAGAGGCCGTTGATTCTAGAATATGGCGACTCAAAGCAATAGTCCAGTCGCTGACTGGCCTTACTCATCAAACTCATCAGACAATGAGAAGGGTAACGACACCGATCACTCACAACCCGAGACTTCATCACCAACCCCTACACCAACAGTCGAGTTTGACAATCCGAAAGGATGGATTGCTGTGGCAGCTGCAGCATGTTCGCTCTTCGTCTATCTCGGAGTTATTTATTCCTGGGGAATTATGCAAGTCAGGCTCGTTGAAGTTACTGGAACGAGCCTCACAACTTTGACGTTTGTTGGGTCATTGGGAACATCCTTTATGATATCACTTAGTATTCTGTCTGGTATTGCGGTTCGCAAGATTGGATATCAGAAGACTGCTTTGGCTGGTGGTGTTTTGATGGGGCTTGGAGAATTTCTCGCCAGCTGGACGACGAAGCATGTTGGAGCACTATTTGTCTTCCATGGTGTTATCTTTGGCATCGGTGGAGGTCTATCAATCTTTGTGAGTACCGTCTCCTCACAGATCCTATTCTGTACGTTAGCTAACGGTGTAAGGCCTGCTCGACTGCTCCACTCAGATGGTTCAAGAAACATCGAGGCCTAGCCATGGGTATCGTCTTTGGCGGAGGAAGTCTCGGAGCAGCTGTCATGAGCATTGCAACCAACCTTCTCGTCAAACAACTCGATGTTGCATGGACCTTCCGCATCCTTGGTTTCATGCTCTGGGGAGTTTGCATCCCAGCATCATATTTTATTCAACAGCCTGAGGGGTCAATGAGCGCGGGTCTCAAACTTCAATGGTAAGCACTTCAACCCACAAGTGTCACTTGAATGTTGCTGATGACATTATCAGGTATCGATTCAGAGAGCCCCGATTTCTTCTCATCATCGCTGGAACAGCCTTATCGTGTTTTCCTCTATTTATCCCGCCATACTTCATCCCCATCTTCTCACGATCCATGGGCTACTCGAACCAAATCGCCATCGTAATTCTGGCAGCATGGAATCTTGCGTCAACTGTTGGACGAGTTCTGGGAGGATACACCGCCGACCATTTACTTGGCCCTCTCAACAGCTTGATAGTCTGTCTACTATTCATCGGCCTTAGCTCCCTCGTTGTATGGCCCTTGGCATCTTCCGTGGGAATCTTCTCAGTGTTTCTCATCTTCAACGGTATTGGATGCGGCGCTTTCTTTAGCCTGGTACCCCCTATGCTTGGCGCAACAATGGGACCTGAGAATACACTCGGCATCTTGCCTATTGTTTGGACGACTTGGTTTTGCGGTTTCTTCTTTGTAAGTCTTAACTCCACCATCAATCGATGTCTTATATTAACACGTTCACAAGGGCACCCCTATTGCGTCTGGCATCTACTCGCTGGCAGGTAGCAGTTCCGGTGTCGCAGTCTTCCGACCTGCTGCCTACTACGCTGGAGGCATGTCTCTAGTTGGACTGTTTTTCATCATATGTATCCGCCTCAGTCTTACAAGGAAGATCCTTGTTTGCATATAGATTGAAGTATCGGGAGGACCATGTAACCATTTTTCATTTATCGATACATAGACTAGACTAAGTAGAGTAAGGTCAGACCAACATTCGTTCATCAATGAGCACAACTTGCTCGACTATCTCGCCTGCAGTAAGGTAGTGTCGTGTCCTTTCGTAGCGACAGTCCGCATCTTCCAGACATATAGAAACCGCCTGGGCAGTCATGAGGGGGTCCATACTAGAGTGTCTTGCCCCTATTGACCTATCTAACCCGGTAATTTCCTTTGTATCCTTGTTTCTGAGCTCTGTTGTGCTTCCTTTGCTCGTTTTCTACCCAATTCTTTGTCTTCCTCTCCTTGGAGTATCTGACATATCGCTTGAACTCTTGTTGCTCCCTGTCTGACAAGGGTTCATGGTGTTTAGGGTGAGGAGGGATAGGGGTGTCCGCCCTGACTTTGGGGGTCTTGGGCTTGGAGGATCCGCAGCCCATAGTTAAGAATTTGGTTAGCGAAAAGATTGGTTGGACTTGAGTACTGTTAGCTCGAAGGTCTGATGAAGGTATTGGATTATGTGACTAACCTCTGTAATTCTTAAAAAAAGCTGGAAAGTGAAAGCTTTGTGACGGTTCAAGGTTGGTAGATTCGGGTGATTAGTCGTAAGGAGGGAGGAGAGAAGCTGAAAAGATGCCTAGGTATTCTTTGATTACTAACAATCTCAGAGAAATTCGCGCCTGTGTCGTGAGTGAATTTCCAGATACTGCTACATTTTCAGTAAATGCCCGCACAAACCTTAATTCTCAGATCAATAAAAGTGCGCATGAGCACAACGAGAGTTTAATTATTTTGTTCATGAGAACCAGGTCGACTTGTCATGTCTCTCAAGTTACTTTCTTAATTCTAGGATCCGATTGGTCAACACGTTTTAATCCATGTTCTATTTTATATATCAGTCGAAGGATCAAAGACTTTATAGCTTTTGTTTATTTATCGATAGTATAAAATAGGCATTCAGCCACGACTGTCAAACGTCAAGTCGCACTATTCTAATATCGATATGGTAACAAACATGATACAGCCATGTGCTGCATAATAACTTGCCCGCGCCTGTTACCCAGCTTTACTGCCCTTTTATGCAGCAGTCCCTCTGATGATCACAGAGAAAAGTCTCAGTGACCAGAACACATATGGTCAGTACCAGTGTCTACTTTCTCGTCCCAGTAAACGCGGTAATTCCCACTGTGTCCCTACCTCCTCCTCCTCCCAGCAGCCCTCTCAGCCTCCATCTTAGCAAGTCTTGCAGGACTTTTGGGAGGAATGGGAGGTGGAGGTCCGTAATCCGTCGACGACGACCTTCGCCTATCACCTTCTTCAAAAGTGCGTCGACGGTATGATTCCGACGACTCTCGCGGTGTGCCTGCCTTGGCCTTGCCCATGGCCTTGGCCGAGGGCTTGGAAGGTTTGGAGCCACAGCAACCCATTGTCGAGGAAGGGTTTGGTTGTTCTAGTCAACTGTTAGCTTGTTCCTAAGATGGAAATGTCTATTGGTACGGTACCTTTATATCGTTGAAGTTGGTTGAAAGGAGGAAGAGGTTGTGTGATGTTCACGGTTGATGGGCTTGGGAAGTTGTTTGTAAGGAAAGAAGAAACTTGAAAAAAGACGGAAAGGCAGGATTTAAATAGTAAAGAACCAGGAGAATGAGGGAGTTTAGTTTAGAGACACTGCGCAGCAATAAATTCCGCGCAAACCTGGATCATGAGTTCAATGGAAGTTACCATTATCGCATTCCCACGTTATTTTGCTTGAGAACTCATGTGTATTCAATATGTAGTTTATTTTCTTGCGTTACTTTGATGGATGTCAGATAGAAAAGGATAAGCAGAAGCAAGCATCCCCACGGGGAAAGTTAAAATTGTTGTTCAAGGGACCCAAGTCGACTCAATCTGTCTTTCAAGTCATTACATATGCTCGTATATTTCGATTTATGAATAGAATGGGTGTAGTCGATTTTATTACTTAAAGAATCTTCCTGAGCCTTGGAGCAATAATGTCATTAACTATATCGCGAAACCTAGGCGAATAAACTCTATACCACAAAAGACTAAATCTGTCATTCCCTTGACTAAATTATACCAAGTTAAGGCGAGATTAAATTAGGTAAGTTCGAGACGGTACGTGGTAAAACTTGGAATTCAACTCATCTAACGAGGGTTTAGACTTCAAAGTACATTTACAGTTCACATTCGAGAACTTTCGCACAATAAGCGAGGAAATTTTATAATAGAAATTAAAGTCAGTTTATTAAGTATGAGTTAGATCTTACTCGCCAAGCCATCAAGAAGCTTCTCGGAGCTCAGTTTTCACCAACAAAATACCCTTACTCGGCATACCTTCATGATCCAACAACCTCAAGAAGCGATATCCAAGCCTCAGTCTGTCCAGCCTAACGCAAGCCCATGCAGCCATAACATCGGGCCCCGGGACGTCATTCATAACTCTAAACGATAAGAAAGCCAACTCGGGAACAACACCCTCAACATTGAGAAACTCGATCGTCTCGGCTCCAAAGTCTGGGCTTGTTCCCTTGCTCTTGCATGTGTCGCCGCTGTAACCAACTTGTTTTACCTCTTCTGCAGTAGCATTCTCGTCGACCATTGCTGATAGTGCATCTGGCTCTGTGTGCAGTCCGATCTTGACGTAGGGAATGAATTTGGCTGGGTCGTCGTGGCGGTTGAGTAGTGGAAGGTTCTGCGCCGCAATCACAGTAATAGCCACTCTCTCCAATGTCTTGCTAGTGATGTTACTCTCCTCCACGGCGAGTGAATCATGGCGATATCCCTTTGGCTTCAGAACATAACCATCTGAACCCATAAACATGCCCTCGTTGAGAATCATTCCCAGGTCCCATGACTGCCAGTTGAGAGCAACGACTTGTGCACCTGCACGCCAGAAAATGACGGGATCGTAGTTTGACGAGTCAACGCGCATGCCATGTGGATACGTACGCATGAGGAATTGCCTGTTGTGTGAGAATAACGCCTTGGGCATGCGTCTCTGAATAGCGAATGCTGCATTTTCCGAGAGGGAAAAGATGTGATTGGGCATCGATGCCTCGGGTTCTTCGAGAGACTTGAAAGTGATACCTCGTGTGTGAATACCCAGACGGCTCAGTCGCGGGGTGATCTTTGGTGGTTTGACTTTCTTGACCTTCTTCTCATCTCCCTCCACGACAACCTCAAGCATACTCTCATCATCCGAAGTCTGCTGCTCAACTTCCTTATTCTCTGGAACGTATTTGACCTTGATGAGAATTTTCTTTCGCAGTTGATCAGGAGAAGGCAGAGAATCAGGTTCGACCTCAGGTACAGGGAGGAGAAAGTCGCCCCAAATCTCCTCCATGATATCGACCATGGATCTTTGTTGAAGTGGAGAGCAGTGGACCTCGAGACTGACGATGAGAGGAAGATCAGAAGTTTCGAAGGCGTACTCTTTGACGGTTTGGCAAACATCTCGAAACAGTACCTCTTTAGTAAGAGTGAAGCCATGGAGGACACGGGGTTCTGCGTGCATAATGTCGGCGAGTCTGTCGTCAATCGTTTTTCCGTCGGGGTCAACCCCACCGTCGAACTTGTTCATTGCCCATCGACCGAATTTGATGATAGCTCGGTCTCTGAAGCCCATCTTCTTAGGCGCAGTATCATCTGTCACTTCCATGTTGACCCCGTCTTCAGCGTCGTAGCCGGGTTTCCAACTCTGTTTTCCATCCCAGACATCGATCTCAATGCAGCGACATCCGCGCAACAAGGCGTCTTTGTAAGCCTCAGTACTGGAGTCGCTTGAAAGCTGGTTACCAGTGAGGTAGGTATTATGACTTGAGCTGATGAAATAATTGTTCAGTGGCCACGTCAGATCTTGAGGCGCCGCCATTTCCAGAATATTGCCACATGGTGAAGTCAAATATTTGATCAGCTCAGGCAGGTTTAGTTCGTTCTGGTCGACGAGATAACTGGCCAAACCTTCAGGGTTCTCGACTTGGACATGATGCATGAAGAGACCGATCTGATCTCGATGCCATGTGCCGTTGGGTCCGGCGTATTTGTTGAATACTTTGGTGAAATGGCTCAAGAATGATTCTTCCAGGTTTTCCTCAATGCCGTTGCGTATACCAGTGGGATGGCCGCCACCAGCCCTGTATTTGTCGAGAGGAAACATGTTGGCCTTTGGTTCGATAATAATATTTTTGCTGGTTAAATAAAGATAGGGGGAGGGAAGGTCAGCGCCGGCTTTTAAATCAACGAGCCAAGACGCGCACTGTTGCTTCGAGACCCTTTCTAACGGCCTTGCCGATATTGATGTAGTAAAAAGGCCGTGGCACATGTGGATCTAAGCGTCTTAAAACTCATGAGGCATTGAGCTTGGCAAATAAAATAGTGATAACTATTAAAACTTCGGCTACCCGGCATAGCGTGCCTTGGCTCTGCGCATTGGCCTAGGACAAAAGTGAACTTTTTTACGCAACGACGAATCAATGTCGACGATTTGCTTACTTAACGGCTTGGATCTCACCATGTTGATATTTATGATCAACGCTGGTAGTGTATTTGTCAAAATTACATATTCCACCATAAATGCTGCACTGCTACTCTATCTTTTTTCTCGGGACTGCAAGATACAGTGTTTTTTGAACAAGACCAAGCATGCCAAGTCCGGGTTACGTAATCGCGAAACCAGGCTCAGACAAGTCTCTGACAACATGCTAAACTTGTTGACAAGACAGCTAGTAATACCAATACCTGCAACTACTAAATCAAGTAACTAAATTCCCAAGCAGTTAACAAATAGAAGCATAATTGATCTTCTCTTCACCGTGTTTAGTTTCTACCCAAGTATTGCCCTCAAGATCACCGAATGTATGGTTAGACAGTACCCATAAAATATCGTATCTAAACGAATCATTTACACGCCACGTATCAATTTTCGTATAACCCAAATACCATCGATCAACAACTCTACATCTCCATCACCATCCCACTCAACGTTCTTCACCATGTCCGCAGACAACAAGATCGTCCTCTACGATATCACTTCACGTCCACCCGTGGAAAAAACTGTCTTTTCGCCCAACCCCTGGAAGAGCCGACTGGCGCTCAACTTCAAGGGCGTTCCGTACTCTACGTCATGGACAACTCTCCCTGATATCACCAAAGTCCGCTCGAGCCTCAAAGTACCAGCATGTCGTACATTCGCCGATGGCAAGGATTTCTATACTCTTCCCATGATCCACGACCTAGCCACCGGTTCTCTTGTCGGTGACTCCTTCGACATCGCGCTCTACCTCCAGAAAACGTACCCAAGTTCAGGCGGGGGGGATCTGTTTCCCCCTCAAACACTTGACTACGACTTCAGCCATTCCAATGATTTCCTGGTCCCTCTCTCGGACTCCAGCGAGAGCGAATTTTCCCAGTATACCAAGTTCAACAGACACATCGACGCATTATTTACTACACACGTCCAGCTCGGCCTTGGTGGAATGCCGTTTGATCCAGCTTCAGAGGAGGAGACCAAGGCTGAGTTTTTGCGACGAGCGGGGTTGAAACAGTGGGACGACTTTGCGCTGGTCGGTGAGGCGCGAGAGAAGATGCTGCAGTCGTTTGAAGAGAAATTGGGCGGTTTGGCGAAATTGTTTGATAAGGATACGAGTAGACCGTTTTTACTTGGGGAGAAGGTCAGCTATGCTGATATGATTGTTGGTGCGTGGTTGAGGATGATGCATGTTTGTCTACCGGAGGAGGAATGGGCTCGGGTTGCTAGTTGGCATGGAGGTATTTTTGGCCAGTTGCACAAGGCTCTGGATGTTTACGCAGAGGTAAAATAGGTGCAGTACACCATCCAAAAGCCAGGGAATAAGCAAAATACAACTTTCTTGACTCTTCTACATCCTCCTCTGCCCTCTAAACAAGACACCCCACCTCGCTAAGCCCACTTTGCACAACCTTATCAATTTTCTTATCATAAATGCCGCGGCAATATATCCTCAATGCAACGTAAAGCGTGTCTCTTAATTATCTGCAAATCAGAAAAGGCTGTCGTCTTGCTCAACGCCTCTAACTTATCTGATTAAAAGCATGGCGATTCTATCATGGGCTACGTGGGCTTGGCACGCTTGCATTTTGGTCTCTCGAATCCTCTTACTAATCCCAATAGCTCTTTACTACATCTTCCGTTCTAATCGCCCTCATCGAGACTGGACATTGCATCAAGCCTTAGGCCGGAAACTCATGCTTGAACTGATGCAGTTCTATACAAATACTCGCCTCATTACTCCAATGCCGACAGAACACTCGGGTTTGAACACACGCTTCATATCTATCCCACCAGCTCACGGAAGCATCTATCGCGGGCCATTAGAAGATAAGGAGATACAGCCTGGTACTGTTCGTGCTATATGGTATCACGAAGCCCAGGAATTCTCTGCTTTGTCGAACATGGCAAAGGGAGAATACCTTCTTCTTCATTTCCATGGCGGAGGTTATGTTCTTGGAAGCCCTTTTCCACTTGATAGTGGATACATGGCTGGCGTGTTTGCAAAACACATAACAACGAAAGTCCTCTTTGCTGGATACAGGCTGACATGCGTTCCGGAGGGGCGTTTCCCAGCCGCACTTCAAGATGCTGTCACCCTCTATCTTCATATCTTGGCTCAGGGAATTCCAGTCGAAAACTTGGTTATCAGTGGTGATAGTGCAGGTGGACACCTCGTTATCTCTTTGCTGAGATATATCAAAGAATATCTGCCGAACACTCCCAGCCCCAAAGCTGCTTTGCTTTGGTCTCCTTGGATAGATGTCACCGGAGCTACACCAGCAACCCACGTTCTTCGACGACACAACTACGATACAGACTATCTTCCGGCAGATTTCGCTGAATGGGCAACTGAATCATTCGCCCCCCGAGATGTCATTGAGCGCAGTGGGCCTTATGTTACACTTAGAGGTCAGCCGTTCAGAACCACAACAAGGCTGTGGACCCATATTGGAGACGCAGAGCTTCTTTACGATGAGGTCATTGAGTGGGTTCACGATATGAGGGAGGCAGGAAATGAGATTGACTTGAGGGTTGAGGCTGGTGCACCGCATGATATTGTTGAGAGTGGTTATTTGAGTGGCTTTAGGAAGAAAGGGGAACGGGTAGTTGAGGTAGCAGAAGAATGGCTTGGACTGAAATGAGCGACGGGATCTTCTGAAAAGACAAGTAAACCAACTGACTAGAATTATTGTATTGAACACGCTGTGGTTGACTTTCGCCGAGCTTGTCTAACATATAAACCCTTCTTTCAAGGCTGCGTGGCATTCATCGAATGCGTATCTACTCCCTTGGTACCATCATGTCTTAAGATGCTTTCTTGCGAATCAAGCTCAACAGCTCCTGAGCCAAGGTACTTTGCATTTGACATATCTGCTCGATTGTCGCTGCGGGTTTGTCGACTATCGTTGAGTTCGATGTTAGATCGATGCTGCCCTGTTCGGGACTTGCCATAATTTTGATAGCCCGACGAATTGTAATCCTTGTATCCTGGTGAAGAGCCAAATGCTCGGCGGCCCAAGAGGGCATCGACCAGGGGTTGAAGGACAGGTATGCAGGAGGCGATAATAATAGTACTGGCTTCAATGCTAAGGAGACGCTAGGTTAGTGCTCGTTCATGTGGCAGACAGACTCAAGGGGGCTACTTACACAGTCCAGATTACCAGGTCCGAAGTATCATCTGATGTGTGATTAGTATGCTGACTTTGCATGTCACAATGGCTAAGCTTACAGGAGAAGTCGGCGCTGGCCAAGGACGGAAGGCGAGTGCACTTGTAGATTGCCACAATTGTCGCACTGGAAAGAGATGATCAGCAATTTCTCAACATGAAACCAAGACAGCACACTGACATTGATCCGATACCAAGTGCGAATGACAAGGCGATCTTCTTTCGTATGTTCATCTGTAGATGGAACAGAACGACGGCAGGATAAAGCGCTAGGTACAAATCTGTGGCTGCAGACAAGGCTAATGCAACGTCAGCACAGGCGGTTGGAACACCAAGCGGGCTTACGTACCTCCAGCAAAGATGGCGAAGTTAACAAGAACCCAGGGACTCCAACACTTTTTGTCGGTAATCGAGAAAGTCCATTGTGACTCAGCAGGCGTACATTGGGCGAACAGAATAACGATGCAGCCAACAAGACTCAACATGCAGCATCCTGCGAGACCCCAAAGAAATATCTTGTGTATTCGTCCGGGATTCATCAGTCGTGTGATGAGGGCGACGACAGCGAGTTTAGGGAACCCAAAGGCCATAACGCCAAATGGAAATCCTAAAATTGTGAAGAAAATGACATTTTGCTTCTGGTCTGATGTCAAAGTATCGAAGTGTCGGCCGTTGCCATCGTTCACTGCCACGACGGTGACAGCTACTTGGCACCACTGGAAGATCTTCTGATCATTAGGACTTGTCAAATAGAGGGGATGGAAAATTGAGAGGACATACCACTGCGACGATTGTGAACCAGTCATCAAGGTGCAACGCGCCTAGGATTCGTTTTCGAGTATACACTCGACCAAGGACGAAGATTGTGCTGAGAATGGAGACTGTTATAACAATTCCGAGAATTGTTGGTCCTTTGTTGGCATCAAGATACGCCTGTGAATGAGAAGGAGCTGGAGGAGGCGAGGACATGTTGGCTGCCACGCGGATAATACTGAGGATGTCCCAAGAGAGGTCTATTCGCCCATTATTTCTGATCCAAACCAGAACGTCGGGTCTTAACCAAAGGATTGGGTCTTAAGTTCTGCAGGAACCGGAGACACCTGACTTGGCTGCCTCGAAACAAAAGGGGATATCCATTTGATCAATTGTAAATCCTAACCATGCTACCCCGTGCCTCGAACATTCCGACATCCATGTTCGTCTACAATTGCCAGGAGTGTAACTCAGTCGCGAAGAAAAAGAAATGTGGTGAATGCAACTTTAGGAGTTTCTGGGGTAGAACCAACAGTGTTGTCAGCTAGCACTGCAAAAGTGGGCAGACCAAAAGAAAATAGCCCCAGGGTCGACAGTGGAGTGAGGTTACAACGTCGCCGGGTAATGAAAGACCAACAGCCCCGTATGTGGAGTCTCAAAAGCAAGCAAAACTCAGGGGTAACGTCGATCGTATAGGAATCCAGTCATGTGCCAGGGTTTATCATATCCTTGGCTGTCAACGTATCAGCTGATAATCATTCATCACTACGCATTTTTGAGAATGATAAAGACTAGTCAGTAGTAACTGTTGGCTGTGCTGCCACTCTTTCGACAGTTCCCTTTCGTTGGTCTGCTTGATGAAACGGCATCACGGCCCGTTGTTACTTAGCTTAACCTTGTTGGCGAGCCGGGAGATTTTCCCGCCGCGTTACACTTGGCTCCCAGCACAGACGTTTTTCATCAACTAGCCATGATATGACATTTAGTACGCATTGAAACCACTGATTCTCTATTGATAGTGAGATATCATACTTGCTTATCCAAGAAAGTTTGCGTCTCAGTCAAACATTCCAAGCTTTCGGTCTAGAATATATATATTGCTTTTTCGGACTACGGTCGGCTAGGACGGTTATGAAGCTGTACTCCTATTGTATCCCTGGGTGTATACGCCCGGATTCTGCATTAGCACACCGCGGAATTCGCAAGATGTGTTTATCCAGGCTACGGGCTGAGTAGCCATTCAAATGTTTGTTGGTTCGACGTTGCAATCGCTAATAAACATTCGCTTTTCTCCACGCACATTACAATGCCGCGTCAGTCAAATCCCTTTCTGCAGAGTTGCAATCGTACCAAGTGTCATCTTGTCATCCCTTGATCAGCATCGGCTGAGAAAATTCAACGAATCAATTTAGATAGAAGCGTTGTTGGTCCGTAGAGGCTGTTGGTTCCAGGATAGTTGTAATAGTGGTATCAGGTCGTTAAAATGATCTCGTCAACGTAACATATGTGGCAGGGGAGATCCCTGGATTAGCCAATTAAACGGAGTCGAAGGATGGCATCGCATCCCAATGATAGAGGCGAAGCATGTGAAGTTCGGGCCCAGGCCGCCAAGCCAACACGCAGACCATTTTGGCACGAACTCTAGACATGTCTGAATATTGGCGTTGTTGGTTCTGTTATTTTCCTTTTATCTTCCCTGATTCTGTCGTCGAAAAGTCTGCTGCCACAGACACATTGCTTCTTATCCATTACACAACTCAATATGGCTGATACAACTTTCTCTACCGGACTACCGGAAATAGTAGTTCCTGTCGCTGAAAAGAAGATCGAAACTTCAGTCACGGCTGTGAGCTCTCCTGAGTCATCAGTTTCAAGCCCCAAACCCAGAGAAGAAGACGTCTCCATTGCTCTCAACGCCGCAGACATCAATGCTGTTCCCTCATTGATCAAGGACATCAACGACCTGAGTAACGATCTCAACCATCATGATCCTACAGCGCGACTCAAGTTGATGGCAAAAGCAAAACACCTTTGGCAATCTCTTGAGACGCCAAGAGAAACTATGCTGCGTCATACTTGGGCTGAGGTAGGTCTGGTTAACTAACCTCGATATCTTCCATCTAACAATGTCTACCAGCCTTCTCTCCACTGTGCCTTGACTGCCGGTACCGTCAAGGATGTCTGGACCTACGTTGCCAAGATGGATGGACCCTTCAAGGTTGCCGATGTTGCGGAGGAAAAGAGCATAGAACCTGCTCTGCTCGGTACGTTGACTGCTCCCTCAATGGTAACAGTATGTCGCTAATAATTATCCAAGCTCGCCTTCTTCGACATGTTGCCGCCATGGGTTATATCAATGAAATCGACCAAGATACCTATCAAGCCACAAACTTCATCAAGTCAATGGCATTCCCATTCATCAATGCCGGATACCCTTGCATGTAAGAGGTTCCTCCCTCCATACTATACATGCGTGATCCTAACCCCGTCTGTAGCTCAGGAGCTTGCCTCAACGCTCTTGGTCAATTCCACGAATGGGCAGACGTGAACTCCTGGAAGGAGGCCACCGACATCAGCAAATCTCCTCTTCAGCTCGGATACAAGACAGAAAAGACGTTCTTTGAACATTTGCACACCAACCCACCTTATGGTCAGATGTTTCATCTTCATATGGGTGGCTATCGTCAAGGAAGACCGTCTTGGATGGATTCTGGCTTCTTCCCTGTTCAAGAGAAGCTTATCAACGGCTTTGAGCAAACTGATGACGCTGCTCTCCTCGTCGATATTGGTGGCTCTTTCGGCCATGATATCGGAGAGTTTTGCCGCAAGTTCCCCGATGCGCCAGGCCGTCTCATCCTTCAAGATCTTCCTGTTGTGATTGATCAGATCACATCACTTGATAGCAAGATTGATAGGATGAAGTATGACTTCTATACGGAGCAGCCCATCAAAGGTAATGGTCCCATCAAGCTTACAATGATATCTTCTAACTTTGACTATAGGTGCCCGCGCATACTACATGCACTCAGTTCTTCATGACTGGTCAGACGAGACTTGCCTCAAGATCTTAGCCATCGTGAAAGCTGCTATGAAGCCAGGATACAGCAAGTTGCTGATCAATGAGAATGTCATCCCCAACACTGGTGCTCAATGGGAAGCAACAGCATTGGATATTATGATGCTTACCCTTCTCGCCTCAAAGGAAAGAACACAAGAAAATTGGGAGAAGCTTCTAGGCGAGGCTGGATTGAAGATTTGTCGTATTTGGACTGTCGCTAATGGAGTTGAGAGTTTGATCGAGTGCGAACTGGCTTGAGTCGCCAGGGCTTATAGACGCAGGCCCGAATAGGCTAGCTACATCAGACATAACAGAAAAGCAATCAACGAGTTGATGAAACAATAGAGAATGCAAATCTGTCTGTTTTAAACTACTAAAGAAGCTATGCACATCGCGCTGCTCATCCATTGGCTCTTCCAGGAACATCATTCTGGAAGTGCTTCATCATAGTCCTGTTACTCAACCTCTCTGTCTTTAGTCTCATCTTCCGCTCCTCCCGTCTAACTGAATCCATCTCCTTCTTCCTACGCAACAGGAAGTTCCGCTGTTCTGACGACGGGAGATGGATCAAGCTCTGCTGATCCTTAACACTTAGCCTCGCTAGCTGAGAAGCAAAGGCTGCATCCTTTCGATCCCTTGTTGTAAGTGCATCAGAAGCTGCGCGGCTGGGAAGAGCGTCTTGGGTGTCGCCGTTCTCTTCTTGAGAAGTTGTTTGTCGCGGCCTTGTAGGCTGGGCGTCGCGGTGTGAAAGAATCTTTCCAGATGAAAGTCGAAGAGTTTCGCTATCAACTGAGACAGCATTCTTGGGTCCATGGGTCTTGAGTCCTTCGAGATCATAAAACTCCAGCATTTCGTCGGATAACTCAACCCTACAGTGGCCCTTGTCTCTCATGTGCTGCTGGATTGCTTCTACCGTTCTTCTTCGTGTTCTGCAGTAGATGCACTCACGATAGGTGAATATCACAAAGTGAAGGTACCATATCAACGTCTCCAAGTCCACGATGAGGTGTTCTTGAAATGGAACCCGTAGACTATGTGCTGTTCCCATGTGACTAAGATTGTCATCGAAGCTTTGGTCATTGTGAGTGCAAATAATACAACTTTTCGGATCGAATTCGGGAATAGCATCATCTAAGATCTCCTCTTCTATCTCAGGATCGCTACTCGAATTTTGTTCGTTAGTGCCGTTATTGTCACTCAAATACGTGTTGCTATCCTCAGGCGATTCATCGATCAAGCCTGATGCAACCGCGCGATTTCTCAATGCTTGTATGCTGCAGAAGGTTAGTGGGTAATTGATTTTACTACATGTATCAGAACTTACTGAGACTCGCTCTTGGCATGTGTCCGGTGTTCCTGACTGTTGTCAAAGGAAACGTCACAAAGCGAGCAGGTTATTTTGCCTGTCATTATGCCGATTTAATATTTTTGAAGCGTGATCGATATTCATCAAATTACTAACTGCACAAATTAAATGGGACATAACTTGCGTTTATATACTATCTATCTAAGCTTTTATCTTTCGCGTATAAAGATGCTGATAGTTGCGTGACTCACTGCCGAGTGGGGCTGTCTTGAAAAGGAAGCTCTGTAAGGTTTGTGTCACTGGGCAAATGCATCCCTGACATCATCTTTGATCAGCAATATTATCCACAAGTCAGGTATTTCGCATCGATAAGCTACTGATAGTCAGATAATAGTCACAATACCATCCGACACAGGTGATTTGCAGGCGTTGCAGGGTCATCTTGTCATACGAAAATATTATCATTATCATTCTAAGTTTTACCACTAAACACTATCAAGACAAATTGCCCTTACGCCTTCTTCTTCTTTCCAAAACTCCACTTCTTAACCCGGAAAACATAATACGAAGCAACAGCAATAAAGATATTAAAAGCAATATAGGCCCAAACAATGCCAAAGTTTCGCCACCTCTCACTGTAGTAAATGTTGCTTCCAGCCAGAAACTGATCAGCGTTGCTCAGCGAGCAGTATCGGCAATCCGATGTTGCATCAGGGTTTTGAAGCTGTCCAGGCGCAGAGCGCAAGAAGTCGGCCATGTACTCGCCACAAGTCTGACCAGATGGGGGGCTGAAGATAGATGTCTCATCGTTGGAACATTCGATGGCTCGGCTGTGCAGTTCGGTGGAGACAATACCAGCGACCCAATACGTAAAGGGACTGACACGATACATGAAGATCCAGAACCCTGGGAGAGCGGTAGGAGGCTGAAGAACACCACAGAACGTCAAACTCATGATGACCAAGAGAGTAACGATCGCGGATGCGGTTACAGCGTCGGGGAATGCGGCAATGGTCATTTGAGCGAAGGAGCTGGCGTAGAGCATGAGCTGGATCATGAACAGAAGAACAAGTCCTTGGCGTGCTGAGCTCTGAATTCCAACAACGGGATAGTAGAAGCAGGCAAACATGAGGATGCCAGTAAGAGCCTGGTAGGGAATTTCGATGAAGACGTTGGCGATCATGAAGGCCTTCCAGGAATAAGCCTTGCTGGGTCGTTCTCGAACTTCGTACAGGTCGCGCTGGGTGATGAAATGAGGTTGAATCTGGATAGGTTAGCATGTTTTAGTATAGGTACTTGGATATAGAAGGCTTACCTGTTGAACAATGGTGGAGAAAACAGTGATGATTTGGAACACGGAGAATAAAATATTCTGCATTCCAGCAAAGGTCGCGTTCGCCTGATAGAATGAGAAACCAACGAAGAGACCAGCGATAGTACCAAGGAGGAGCTTCGACATGATATACTGCGGCATTCTCCAGTACTGCTGGAAAACTCGAATGGTAACCTCTCGAAGCTGCGTGCTAAACGGCATCGCGAACTCAGCGTGGCTAGCAGCGTCGTCTTCAGGAGTCTTGGACGACATTGTAGAATGGATCTTCTCGACTTCAGCTTCAACGTCAACTCGCTCTTGGCTTCCCTTCCAGACAGTATGCCAGTCCTCGCCCTTGGAACTGGTAGCGTTGTTGACGATCTCGAGCATCCATTCAGCTGGGTTCTCATCATCACCACAGGCTCGAGCGCCATGTCGTTCGAAGTAGTTGAGGAGAGTGCGCGAGTTTTCGCCAATGTCGCCAAAGTACACTGTCTTACCACCTCGAGCAAGGAAGAGAAGTCGATCAAACTCTTGGAACAGAATAGCACTTGGCTGATGGACAGTGCAAAGGACAGCTTGGCCTGCGTCTGCAAGCTTGCGAAGGAATGCAACGATAGCCCAAGAGCTCTGTGAGTCCAATCCACTGGTTGGTTCATCGAGGAAAAGAAGGAGCTTCGGCTTGGACGCGAGCTCGACACCAATAGTCAGAAGCTTTCGTTGCTCGACGTTGAGACCTTCTCCGGGTACGCCTACGACGGCATTGGCAAAGTCTCGCATGTTGAGCATGTCGATGACCTTCTCGACCCAGGCGTGCTTCTCTTCCTTGCTGACGGATGCTGGCTGACGAAGCATAGCGCTGAAGCGGAGACTTTCGCGGACGGTGGCTGTTTCGAGGTGGAGATCTGGAATTTGTTAGTGATATAGCGTTTGTAGGTGGAATGATGACTTACCTTGTTGCTGGACGTAACCTGTCTTTCTTTGGAAGCTTGCATCAAGAGGTCTGCCATTGACAAACATATCTCCAGTGATGACACCCATCGTAGTTCTCTGAGCAAGGACATCAAGAAGAGTTGTTTTGCCAGCGCCACTGACACCCATCAGTGCAGTCAATGTACCGGGCTTAACCCAACCGGTGACATGATCCAGGAGCCGTCTTGGCTCGCCCTTGATCTCGATATCATAGACCACATCCTTCCAAGTGAATACATCCGTCTGAGGTTCAAGGCCCTCAGTAGAGTCCTTTCCATCATTGGTCTTCTCAGGTACAGCAAGCTGCTCATTCACCTGACTCCTATCAACAGCAGTTTGCAGATGAGCAGGAACATGACCACGCTGGAACACGAGAACTTCAGCCTTGCTGGCAGTCTTGGAGTTGACTTCAGTAGCGACAAAGTAGATGATCATAAACACGACGAGGAAGGCGATAAGGATTCCGAAGTTGCGCCAGACATGGGAGTAGTAGTATCGGTAGTTTGTCTCGATGAAAGCATCGCCGCTGACTGTTCTTTGGCCTGCTACGGCTCCGACGGTAGAGCAGATCCACGAGTCGCCGACGAGATTAGAGTAGGCGGGGACAATGGCTGAACAGACAAATTCGCGGCCGTGAAATTCGTTGGCGACGAGGATCTCGAAGGCGTAGAAAATAGGGTTGATCCATCTGATCCAACCGAACCAATCGACCATTTGCGGCACGCGAATCATGAAACCGGTGTAGATAACAAGAGCCAAGACCATGATACCAGCAAGCATCATAGCTTGAGAAACAGTCTTGGTAACAGCAGCCATGGTTCTGAAGATTGCAGCCATTACAAACGTCGAGATATAAGTGATGAGGAAGAACAGGAAGAAATTTCCAGGTTCGCGGCGAAGACCAGCAAGGAAGTACAGAATAATGTTGAACACAGTCGCCGACATGAACTTGATGGGTATATCAGCGACTATACCAGAGATAGCCTCAGCAGCAGGATGATAAAACGCGTATGAAGCATGTTTCTCCACAATAGGCCGTTGCGAATACAAATTGTTGATCTCTGAAATAGCAGCGAGTGCATTCATCAGAATACCCATGAAGAGAACAGCGCCTTTCGAGTAGAAACTTGCTGTTGCGTCGCCTGTACCGTAGTAGACTGAACCGATGATCAGGGCCATTATGATGTTTGTCGCGATTTGGGTGGCGGTGGCGGATAAATCGCCCATGATTCGTTGGTAGGCGCGTTTGGTTGTGAGACG
This sequence comes from Fusarium austroafricanum, assembly GCA_012932025.1. Taxonomy (NCBI): domain Eukaryota; kingdom Fungi; phylum Ascomycota; class Sordariomycetes; order Hypocreales; family Nectriaceae; genus Fusarium; species Fusarium austroafricanum. Next base: position 148,865 of record JAADJG010000200.1, read on the forward strand.
GATTTGGGTGGCGAGGGTGATGATGTATGGGGACTTGGGTCGAACGTGCTTCGCTTGACTACAGATACTGTTAGTATATCTGAAATGTGACGGGTTGAGGGTTACTTACACGAGGTTCTTGCGTGCTCGCAGAGGAGCAATCGCCTCGGATCGGTCATCGACGGGATACTCAGCTTGATACAGGTCAATCTCCTCTTGGAGAGCAGTATACTCAGGTGAGTTATGCCAATACAGCTCAAACTCCTCAGCAGTACGAGGAACTCGAGTCTCAAAGCCTGGCTTTGCCTTTCGTTCTTGGGGATTGGTGACGGATGTCAGAAAATCACCGACTGTTTGACGCGCAGGGCATTGCCAACCCATTCCCTCAAAATACTCCTTAGCCTTGCTCGCGGGGCCGAAGTAGATCTGGCGACCTTCGTAGAGAACGATGGCTTTGTCAAAGAGGTCGTAGATAGCTTGACTAGCTTGATAAATCGCCAGAGCATTCGCAGAGCCGGTGTAATCTGAAGCGAGTCGGATTGCTTGTGCAAACTTGAGAGCAGTAGCTGAGTCCAAACCTCGCGTGCTATTATCCCAAGCAGCAACGGGCGATTGAGCCAGCATCATCTCAGCGATACTAACACGCTTCCTCTCGCCTCCCGAAACACCACGAATGTAGTCGTTTCCAACCTTGGTATTGTACGTATGCGTCAAACCACAAACAGCCATGACGATCTTGGTCGCGTTCTGGATGGCTTCTTGGCGAGATACGCCGACCATACCGACGCTTTCGGGATCACCCGGCAAGCGACAAGAAGCCGCAAACTCAAGTGTCTGACCGACTGTGAGGTGGGGGAAGTGTTTGTCGACTTCTTGGTTGTAGACGGTCTCGCCCTTAAATTCTTTCATCATGTCTTTTTGGGAGATACCGTTGTAGTGAATCATCGATGTTTCGCCGACGTCAAGACCTTCGAGTTCTCCGGTCATGGTCTTGAGAAGGGTAGAACATCCCGAGCCAGGGCGACCGAGAACAATGAGTGTCTCGCCGCCGCGAAGAAGACCATCGAAGCGATGGAGAATCTTCTTAGGTTCCTTCTTTCCAGAGCGTAAGTGCTCTCCAATGCGTAATGGCGCCATTACAACATCTGCAAGTGTAGACTGCAGCTGCAACGCAGCTCCAGTGCCAAAAACACTCAAGTTCTTGAAGGTGACTCCAGCGCTCTTAGGTCCAACGCCCGCCTGTTGCAATTGCTTCATAAAAGCAGGCAGCCATTTTGAGAGATCAAATGCTTTATCTGTTGGGTCCAATCGAGGATCTCCCTCACCCCAGTCTGGAATTCTGGATGGGAGAGTGGCTAGACTTTGTCTGCGATAGACTGAGATGCCCGTAGCGATTCTTTGGAGTTCTTGACGGTCTTGTTCGTCAATTATCATGGTGTTGCTTCGTGTGAGGGGTGATGGATTGCGACATGTGCTGTCTCCGCTCGAAATTGTTCGCGTCATTTCGATTGAGTCGCCAGAACTCTCTGTTGAGTGTTGGGCTGCCATGTTGGCGGTGTTGTGATGATGTCGTGACGATGTTGTGATGGTCTTGTTGTTATATAGGATAAATAAGGTTATGATTGGAATGTGAATTCTGTTGACAGACACGGCAGGTCGTCAGGTAGTACCAAGGTAAAATTAAATATTAAACAAGCAGCGTTTGTTTGGAATGAAGATCTCCTTTTCTGACCGGAAATGGCTTTTATTTAAGTTATCCACAACAACACCAAAGCTCCAACTGCCGGGCCCTTGACAACCCCGACAATTTCATCATCCATTGGGACAGGACCACTTCACTAACGGAGCTTCGGTCCCCTCAACTTTTGCGTCTGACATACTTTCAGCCACGAAAGCCATCTTATTTTTCAGTCCACTCAGTCGGGCTCGTTTAGTTCCCGCTAATCCGACAGCGTTGTTGCTGCGGGCTGACTGTGCATAAAACGGGGCCTCAATTGAGTTTTTGATGACGATCATTTTGGATTTAGTAGTGCTCACTGCAGCTGAAGGCGGAGTTTCGGGGACTTCACGAACCCTTGTTCGGCTGACTTGTCCGCGGAGCCCCGGGGTTACGCTACCGACCCGCTGACTCATTATGGCTCATACGTCATCAGAGAAATACCGAAAATGAATTCTCGGACACTTTAGAGATCTTAGATGAGATGTTAGATGTTATCCAGTATCTAATCGCTCGCTTAAGTGTGGCTATTTACGTTTGCTTACGCCTCGAACCGTTTTCCACGTTGCAACCCATTTCCTCATAGTTTCTTTCTAACGGAGTTAAAGGATGACTGCGTCATGCACTGAAGTCAATCGGTATCTTTGTAATTCTTCCAAGGCTTTAATAAGCCTTCTGCATATTCTAAGAAAGGAAACATACTGCGCTTCACAGTAAGGGAATTAAAGGCTAAGTTTATGGGTTTATTCCAAGAGTAAATCGTGCAATCTATTTAGGTAGCTTGTGCTGTAGGGTAATTCTGCGCGGTATTCTGTCTTGTTGGCGGATCTACTATATTCCGTTGTCGGGAATGCTGGGGAAATGAACACCTCACCCTTATCTTATCAGAGCCGGCTAGTCCTCACGCGTCGGCATCTATATTAATCCGGTTAATCCGGAGGAAGGTCATTAAACTTAATAAAAATCACCCCTGGCATCCGCTGTAGGAACTAGACCTAAAGAGGCCATCAAGCACTCTTTACAGCACAACTAGCCTTCACTTTGTAACATCTGGGAATACTTAATTAAAAACAATAGTGCTTTCGTAAAATTCTAAATCATTGCAATGCGGCTAAAGCCTGTATATCGAGAAGTTCTATAAGTATTAAGAAGTAATTTGCCGGAGTCTCAACCCTGCCTTATATTGTCTTATTCCTCCTCCTCATCATCCCGAGCAAGTGGTTCAGCCTTATCAGCCTCAAAAAGAATCTCGATGACCTCTGGATGACCATCTGTAGCACTTGCCTTGGCGTAAAGTTCCAAAGCCTCTGCAAAGAACCTGGGCTCATTCGTTTTCGCTTCCATTGCGTCTATTTTAATTTCGTCCAAGACAGGTTTCCTATCACCTTCATATGGATACATGATTATGCCGCCTTTTACATTCCCTTCCATGTGGTATCGTGCCCAAATAGCATCGCCGTATCTTTGCTCTCGAATGGAATCGACATACATAGTGGCCCAAGGCTCGACGAGATGGGGCCACCTCCCTGTTAAAACATCTTGGATGGCGTATTCGAGGAAGAGCTGCTCAGGTGGTGATGATTCGTTTGTGAAGGGTACGGGCATTGTGGATATGAAACCCTTTCCCAGAGACGTAAGCGAGTTGACTTGACAGGCCGCAGGCGTTGGTTTAGCATACAGAGAGTGTTTTGATGTGTATGGTTAAAGCCGAGACAAGGAAAACCAAGTTTCAGGAAGCCCGAGGTGAGGGGCAGAAGACGAGGCTCGTATTTTGAGGATGAAAACAGAATTAGGCGTTAACCTGAGATGGGCGAACCAGTCGCCTGTATTTATGGTGGTTGGTGACAGAAACAAGAGAACCAACACAATTAACGGAACTGTCGGCATTCACATGAAACCTGGAGTTTTCAGATACTGGAGTATTGCTGTTTTGATGTCAGAATAAAGGGATTATTCAAACATATCTTGCGTCACCTAAACAATTACTGTGTCCATTATTGCTTCAAGACTAATATACAGTTACTTTAGTCTGGGTTAAGAATGAAGCGGTCTTGCTTAGTAAGTCTAGTATTGTATGATAATTGGCTAGGCGTCCTACCAAGAGCAGGTAATTATTCGGCCTGGTTGGAGATATCCCGAATCAGGCTAAGTGGGAAGAGAAGGAAAATCAACCTTGTGGAGTAACCAATAATATCTTACCCATCGCTTTATTATCAGCCAACCAGCATATCAGAGGCTGCCACAACATAACCAGGCTGTGTAGCATACCATCTGACATAGAAATTCTCAGCTTTTCAGCTTTCATGGCTCGACTTTCCAACTCCGAAATATACCCCCGATTTTAATTATATAACAAACGTCCGAGATGCACTATTGGCACGCACAAAATTGCAAAAAACCAGACATCGCCCTCATTGAGGGACTCGGTGCTCCAACATGTATGAATTGTGGGGAAATTTCCCCTCTCAATCCAGTCGACAGCAGACACGGGGATGAACTCAAGATACCGCCTGGACCGAAGCGGTCTGCCATGTATCTTACTTGGCCGCTGTCTGTGCCATATCTAAAGAAAGCTTACAACCATGACCGTGGCGGCGTCTTACAGAATGCCTTGATATCTCAGTTGGACCGAAACAGTTATGAGATGGGACTGGACCAAGATATGTCTGACGCCTCTTGCGCAGGTGCTGTCGGCGTATTTCAGGATACATCTCCAGAACGAACCCATCCTATCTATGAACCACTCCAAGGCCCAAAAATGCGTGTGTTGAAATTACACCAAGGTCACTTTGGAAGCTGTCTGCATGGAGACTTTGAGACTATCGATCTCCAGGTTGAAGATCGAAGCACCGTGGAATCGGATGCAATGACCGATGACGATCCAAATAATCGCATAGCATACGAAGCAGTTTCATACACATGGAGTAAAGGACCAGGAAAGCGAGGAAAAGATCACGTTATCTACATCGGCAAGTGGTGGGACATCTTACCCATCACCGAGAACTGCTTCGATGCATTGCAGAATTGCCGGCTCAAGAATGAAAACAGACGTCTATGGGTTGATGCAATCTGTATCAACCAGTCTGATATCTCTGAACGGACTCATCAAGTTGGCATTATGAGAGACATATACTCAGCTGCCAATCGTGTGTTGATATACCTGGGAATAGATAACACTTTGGGTGGCTCAGAAGTAGAATGCGATCCACAGAGTCTGAGTCATAACTCTTATTTTTCACGCATATGGGTGGTCCAGGAGATCGCATCAGCTAAACAAGCCGAGGTCTTGCATGCACGGCAATCTATGAGCTGGAATTTCTTTCACAGGAACCTTCGGCACTTATCCATCAAGAAATGGATGCGTCACTTCGATCAACCTCGACAGATTGAGGACGTTCACTTGTTCTTGACACTACTCGAAGATACGCGAGATTGCAACGCGTCAGACCCGAGGGACAAGATGTTTGCATTACTGGGGCTTTGGAAGGTTGACTTGGATCCCGACTATACGCTTTCAACGCAGGCTGTGTACACGGGACTGGCATCTCGCCTTGTGATAGATAAAGATCAAGAAGTGGCTGGACGACTCCTTGACATGGCAAGCCACCGCCGTTCGATGCCGGGTTTACCATCATGGGTTCCTGATTGGAGTGTCAAAAGTCAACAGCCATACCATCGGGGGTGGCATAGAGACTACCCAATACCAGGAGAAACTTGGCCTCGCTACCGTCTGGCAAAAGCAGAGATAGCTCACCAGAAGTTTCGAGTCCATGGCCAGACCGGCTCACTCTGTGTTTCAGCCGTAGAGATCGATACCTTGGCTCCATTTCTGTCCCACGGATTTTGGCCTTCATTTAACGAAATGGTTACGTCAACAGCCGGCCAGACTCACATATCAGTTGTTCACGAGGTTCAACTGAGATGCAGGCCTACTGATCGAATCTTTGCGCTGAATGGATATAAATTCTGTCTAATTCTTCGGAAGGTAGCAGATCCACGTATTCATACCTTCATCGGACTTTGCGAATACAAAAGTCGCGGGACAGCCGAGCTAGATGCCATAAGATACCTACAGGATTGGGTATGGCTTTTGAACGATGGCCGAAAATGGCGTTGGACTGAGTTGATCAGTTGGGAGAAAGCAGGGGACTGCTGGTCGACTCTCAGAGAACAACGGCGGCTCGAACGGCGAGTTTGCCTTCAGAGATTAGTACTGAAAGCTTATCTTGCCAAAAAAGTAGAAGACCTGGCGGAGGATGCACGCTACTTTTTGAGCAACCCCAGGGGCGATGAGCACTCAGTATGGGCCTACTTTCAGCAGCGGTGGAATAGGATCTACCAACGATGGTGGACAGCGGAGAATACGCTTGTTTCACACCAACAGAAGGGAAGATCACTAATTCGAACCCTTTTGCCAGGCTATAAGAGCTTGGAGCCATCAACAGAGACTCTGGAGACAACACAGCTAGATCAGTCTATGTGGCTACCAGCGACCTCAAACTGGTTCCATTGGTCAGAAAGGGTCACGAAAGACAAGCTGTCTAGCCGCTATCCACTGCTAGCAGCTTGCGCTGCAAAACATATCCCTTTTCCTCCTTTGCATTTAGTCAACGAGACCAAACGTCAGATTGTATTATCGATCAACCTTGAGCTTGAGACCGGACTCCGACAGCTGCAACGAGTAGCACATGAACACTTCCCGCAAGAATCTCCACTATCACGGGAAAGCCTCTCCCGCTCCTACAAATTATACACTTGTTACGATCACAACCTTCAAACTGACTACTGGGCTATGTTCCTCCGCTGGCTATCGAAACCTGCCGCACCGGGCTTTGATATTCTCAAAGAGGAGTCTAACTTGCATAGTCTATTGGTTTGGGAAACGAGGCTTAAAACCCAACAGCAAATCCGGCGTGCTCACCTTCGACTGGATGCCAATTTTGACCATCGCCTAGAAAAGCTAGCATCAACATCATGGCTTTCCAACTCACTAGACAACTTTTTTGGTCTCGTCTATCAAGAACAGTTTGAGCTCTTTTGGTTGTCGCTTTTCTCTGGGCATGATGTAGAAGAGGCTATGCACATGTTCCCTGCAAAAGCAATGGGCGCTGAGTTTGCCCGCGCGTTCTTCTGGAGGTTTGATCGCAGTATTAGCAAGGCTTGCAAACTTGCTGGAATAGAAGATGGCAATACTAAAAAGCATTGGACTAAATTCCTAAAATGGCTTGGGCAGGGCTCTTTTGATCCGCACGCAAAACATGTGCCCTCGGATACATTTGATCCGTATCCTCGGCCGGATGAAGCTAGAGTGGACCGCATAGAAAATGTCGCCAATAGGTTTTTGAATGTTCTCAAATACGACGGGACCTTCATCTTACCCCAAGTGCCAGAGAACTTGCCGACTGATAGCTATTATTTGGATTCAGACTTTAACCCGCAGCCGGAGGACACTCAAGGCGGTGAATGTTTATCTGAACTCGTGCATTCAGAAATTCGGCGACGACGGCTTGCAGAGAGGGTATTTTCCTTTTTGTTTGAGGATACTGAGCAGTCAGCTAAGCCGCGATATGTTCACTTCAGAACTGCCGTCAATAGTGGCAAACTACCTATCCTTGATGAGCCATTCATTGAAAGATGGAGGGAGCAAGAAAAGTCCTGGAAGACGGTAGAGGAATACATATCGGAGTCTGAATGGCATATGACAAGTTTGAAGACAAAGATTTTGGGCGGATTAATGGAGGATGAAGGGTATGGAAAGTACGAGGATGTGTACAAAGACATTGTTATTATCTAGGGAGCTGCTTAGATTGCAGGAACCGGCAGAAAGCGAAAACCCATCCCACGTTTTACCTTCATCCCAAGTCATGGAAAAGTCTAACGTTAATTATCCCAGGGCATGATCTACTAAACATGCGATCTCCAACGCTACTACGTAGCAATATTCCACGAATGATATTCTTTCGCCGAGCAGCGGGGTTATTGCCTTAAATTTTAGCAGCTGCCAGGTCAGGTCATCCCCCGTGGGTAAATTCTCTCCAATTAGCCAATGCCCCGGACTACGCACTACGGGACAGCTACAGCCGGCTCGTGGCTAATGAACCTGGTTTGGCGGGGCACAATGCGACGCTGCGATGATCATGCCCCTAACTTGATGATGGGAGTGTCCCACTTGCGCGAACCACGATACCGCCTAAACTTAAATTTCTCGAATGTTGATCGTTGTATTTACCCGGGGCGGTTGTATAAGAGATGGAATTATAAGCCCAGACTGACGGGTCTCTCAGCTTCAATGGCTCTTCATTGTGCGCTATGAAGGTCTCGCAGTACTTATCGTGGCTGGGCCTGCTGCCACTCGCAGCGGGTCTAGGTCAACAGTCAATTGTCGCCTTCAACAAGTCAGACAATGCTTTCCGGATCGCTGGTGGGAATGTCGGCGCTGGCCAGATTCTCGTTTCCAAGGATGACTACTGGGGCGTGATTCGCGCTGCTGGTGATCTTGCTGTCGACTTTGGTCGTGTCACTGGCACAAACTTTACGCTGAGCAATGGCAAGAAGGATACTTCTCCGGCCAAGTATACCTTCAAGCCTGTGGATGTCAAGAATAACACTCACGTGAGTATTTATTCGCATCGGACGAACAGACATTAGCTAAGAATGTAGTACCGCACTCTCGATAAGCAGCATTTCTCTGGCCCCAAGTACTCAAAGCCTGATGCTGGCAAGACCAAGATCATTGTTGGTACAATTGGTCACTCCGACATCATCGACAAACTCATCAAGGACGGCAAAATCGATGTCAGCAAGATTAAAGGCCAATGGGAAGCCTTCACCAGCCAGGCCGTCAAGAACCCCACCAAGGGAGTTTCTCAAGCCCTGGTCATTGCTGGAAGTGACCCCAGAGGTACCATTTACGGCATCTACGACATCAGCGAGCAAATCGGTGTGAGTCCCTGGTACTGGTGGGCTGATGTGCCGATCCGAAAACGGGATGAGATCTTTGTGCTTCCTAAGCCCAAGGTTCAAAAGTCTCCTTCAGTCAAGTATCGCGGTATTTTCCTCAACGATGAACAGCCAGGTCTTTCCAGCTGGGTTGGTTCTCGCTGGGAGCCAACTTGGAACGACAAGGCTCCTTACAACCACGAATTTTACGCCCTCATCTCAGAACTGCTGCTTCGACTCCGGGCCAACTACCTCTGGCCTACTGTCTGGGGCAGTATGGTCTACATCGACGACCCGCTTAACCAGCCACTTCTCGATGCTTATGAGATAGTCCTTGGCGGATCTCACACTGAGCCCATGATGAGAGCTCAGAACGAGTTCAAAACATTTTACCAAGGTGAATGGCAGTACAAGACCAACAACGAGACAATCGATGAGTATTTCCGCTATGGTGTTTCTCGAGCCAAGCCATATGCTCGAAACAGCTTGTGGACCATGGCCATGCGAGGAACTGGTGATACAGCCATCGAAGGTAATCTCGGCATTGACGGTATTGTCGAAATGCTCGAGACTCTTGTGCATAACCAGCGAGAAATTCTCAAGGAGGGTCTCAAGGTTAAGAACTTGACCGATGTTCCATCTCTTTGGTGTCTTTACAAGGAGGTCCAAGGTTATCAAGAGCGTGGATTGCACGTCCCCGAAGATATCACGCTTCTTTGGGCAGACGACAACTGGGGCAACATTCGTCGTCTCCCTCTTGCCAACGAAACAGACCGCTCAGGTGGTGCTGGTGTCTATTACCATTTCGACTACGTCGGCGACCCGAGAAACTACAAGTGGATCAACACTATTCAACTCCAGAAGACCACTGAGCAGATGACGCTCGCATACCACAGAAACGCCAAACGCATTTGGATCGTCAATGTTGGTGATTTGAAGCCAAAGGAGATCCCCATCAGCCACTTCATGGATCTTGCTTACGATACTGAGCGATGGGAGAAGGATGGCACAACCAAGTGGATTGAGCACTGGGTTAAGCGAGAATTTGGCAGCGAGCACGTTGAGGCTATCACCGATATCATGAATCGATACGGCATGTATGCTGCTCGTCGCAAGTTCGAGCTAGTCGAGCCGCAGACCTACTCTGTGATCAACTACCACGAAGCCGAAGCCATTCTCGAACAATGGGCTGCGCTGAAGGAAGACACCCAGGCTGTGTATGACAAGCTCGACAAGGAGTACCAGCCCGCTTTCTTCGAAATGTTGCTTCATCCGGTTCTTGGTGGTGAGATCGTCAACAAGATTCAGATCTACGGTGCTAGGAATCAGTTGTACGCTGGTCAGAAGCGTAACTCTGCTAATGATGTTATCTGGAAGTCGGTGGATCTTATGTACAGAGATTCGAACCTGACTCAGAGATGGAATGAGCTTCTCGATGGCAAGTGGGCGCATATGCTTGACCGTAAGTTACCAGCATTCAAATTGGAATCGGATCGTGACTAACCTATCCAGAAACTCACTTGGGATATGATGGATACTGGCAACAACCCATGCGAAACACCCTCCCCGACCTCAGATTCGTCCAAGACGTCTGGCCATCATTGGGTGGTCAATATGGCGTTGGCGCTGAGGGATCAAACGCCACTATCCAAGGCGACAGCAAGTGGCACTCCCTGTCCTCCAACGAGCTTGAACTTCCTCCCCTGGAACCCTATGGCGCCCAATCTCGATACATCGATATCTTTAGCCGAGGAAACAAGGGTTGCAACTGGCGCGCAGCACCATGGGAGGACTATGTCCAACTTTCTCAGTACAACGGCACAGTTGGTGGTGACAACGGTACAGACACCCGTGTTTACATCACTGTTGACTGGGAGAATGCTCCCAAGGCACCTAACACGACGGAGGTGTATATCAATGTCACCAGTGACTGCCGTGGCTTTGAGAAGTATGCTGGTAGAGAGCCCAAGATACTTCTACCTGTTATCAACAAGAAGGTTCCAGACAGCTTCAAGAAGGGATTTGTTGAGTCTGATGGCCACGTTGCTATTGAAGCATCGCACTATCAGAACATTCTTGATGGAAAGTCTGATAACTCCTCTTTGGAGTATCATACTATCAAGAACTACGGCCGTACTCTCGCAGGTGTTGGTCTGTACCCTCTCAACACTGAGAAGCTTGAGGTTGGTGAGGGCCCCGCTCTGGAATACGATATGTATCTCTTCAGCAACCACTCAGCCGTCAACGTAACCGTTTTCATGTCCCCAGGCGCCAATTACCTTGGAGACAGAAACCCTCTTCAGTACGGTATCACTCTCTTCCCCTCTGGAAAGACACAACCTAAGCCAACTATCGTTACGCCCATTGGTCCTAACCAGGGTGTCAACATGCCCCAGGGATGGGGCTATGCTGTTGGCAATGCTGTTTGGGGCGTGTTTGGAAACTACACAACGTCTTCGTTTAACGTTCCTAAGGAGGGAGCATACACTCTGAGGATCTGGGCTTTGCTGCCCAACATCATCGTCCAGAAGATTGTGGTCGATTTGGGTGGTGTCAGACAGTCGTACCTTGGGCCACCTGAGAGCTTCCTGCTCGGAAGGGATGAGCAAGGAAAGTATAACGGAACGTCGTTTGTGAGCACGCCTGGTATTATTGGTGGCACACTTGAGTAAGGACAGTAGGAGTATTTAATAATTACGTCTGAGTACCAACCCCACAAGAACAGCCTCATTTTTAGTGACATGGCCTTCCCAACTCCAAATGTGCGTGCATTTCAATGCCCAAAACCGTCCTAGCTCAACTTCCCCACACTGAGATATATTAACGGCAGATCACCTCTTTAACGTCACTTCTCGCCGAACACAAAAGATCATTACCATGTGCTACAAACTCGGTCCGCCTGACTCTGCATCCGCAGGAAAAGGCTCTAAGGAACCATACTTTACCTGCCGCAAGCTCACCGAGAATCTCTTCTACATCACCGAGGACGACAGATGGGGCGAGAATCCGTTTATTTACGTACGCCTTTATGAATCTACACTCGTCATAATTGACACTGGCTGTGGGGGTCCGCATAACTCGCCTGATGCCCACTTTACATCGCTCCGGCACTTCATCGAAGAATTTTCCGTCGCAGAAAATGACGGCCAACCTCTTAATCCGGGAGGTGCAAAGAGTTATACTGTGATTTGCACCCATTGTCACTACGACCATATTGGTAGGTGACTAGATTTCTTGTACACTGGCTTGAGACTGACGGTGTCTGACCAGGCGGGATTATGCATTTTATAAAATCACCCACTACCTCAGTCGTGGCTAGCTCATACGATAAAGATTTTATTGCTGGTAATGATCGACTACCAACTTCGTCTCTCTGTCGATTTGTTGAGATGGATACACCCAAGTATTCCGTATCGGTTTGGGCTGAAGACGGCCAGTCAATCACCGATAGTACCGGGAATGATCTGGGTCTTGTGGTATATCATGCTCCAGGTCATACCCCAGATCAACTTGCTATCTGGGATGCTCAAGAAAGGTTCCTCTTTGTTGGAGATACAGTCTACGAGCATGCCCCTATCTTGTTTCCCATAGAGGGAAATATCAGTAATTACGTCTCAACCATCATCAGGCTTCAAAGCCTTGTTAAAAGATGGAATGGTACAGAAAGCCAAAGTATGTATAGCGATGAACCCCACAGCTTTGTAGTTGCTAATGTTCTAGGTCGTGTTTTGATTGCATGCGGACACTTAACGTGTAATGCTGATGCCGAGGAACTCTTAGAAGAGGCGAGGGCGTGCCTTCGGCATTCCCTCCTACAGAACATCCAGCCCCAACCTTGTGGGATTGAGCGTGATGAAGAAGTGGAATCTTACACCAGTGCAGATAGGAGGATCAGCTTCCAGGGACCGCAGAGTTATTTCGCAAAAGCACGGGCAGACCAAGATCTAATGAATGAACTCGCCTGATTTGCCGAGAAGACTACTTATATAGTTAAATTATATACAGAGTAAAGGAATTCAACACAGACAGGATGCGAGTATGCTAAACAACTTCCTTGAATGCCACAGCGTCGAGGTTGGCACCAGAGTTGGCGCAGTTGAACCCGAATGAGACAGTAACGTAGTCATACTGAGACAGCATCTGGTCGGTGAAGGTGCAAGTTGTGTCGAGCATGTACCACGCACCGGCGGCACTATCAGCAGTGAGCGATTTAACAGAACCCGGGACACGATTGAGGTTGTTGGGATCTCCCAAGGTACAAAGCACACCCATCGAGTTGCATCCATCGCTATAAATATTATCGGTGCTGGTATCTACGCGGACGAAGCCAGCGAGGTGGTAAGAGCTTGCCTTGAGGAGCCTCGTTTCGACCCTTTGGTAAACGTAGTTGTTGTACGACTCGCCGCCATCGTTTCCATAATGGAGTACTCCGGAAGCTGGGCCTTGTTTGGGTTGGTAGGTGTCGAGGCCAACGGGTCCGTCCGATCCAAGACTCGATAGCCAAGGCTCAGTTGTGCCGAGATCGAAGTTGGCATTAACGAGCAGAGGTGTTGGGCCTGCATCAGCGGTCGTGGTTGTTGTAGCAGTCTCGCCAGCGGTTGTTGTGGCCACTGTAGTCGCCTGAGTGGTGGTAATCATCGTAGTAGTCTCAGGCTTTGCGGGTGGAACTGGCTCGAATACCACAGAGTCCAAATTGGCACCTGATTCAGCACACTTGAATCCAAACGCAACACTAAACTCGTCATACTGAGCCAGCAGCGAGTCAGTGAATTCACAAGTCGTGGAAACCGTAAAATATTCCGCTTCGTAAACGCCGCCCACGTATTGGGAATTGGGAACAGAACGCAAGTTTGCAACAGGACCTCTGAAACAGACCACGCTTGCTAGACTACATCCGTCACCACCGTTATTGTTGGAATAATCGACTCTGACAGAGCCTGAAAGCGTGTACGCGCCTGCCTTGAGGGCATTCTTGTTGATTTTTTGGGTTATGTAGTTGAAGTACTGGCCACCGTTTTTGACTCCAAACTGGACCCGCCCAGAAGATGTGCCTTTTTCGGGGTTGCCAAGGCTGAAAGGGGCATCTGAATAGGGTGCTAGTACCCAAGGTGAAGTTGTGCCATCATCGAAGCCGGAGTTGGTAAGCAGAGGTTCTTCGACTGTCGTGGTTGTGGTAGCCGTATCGGCAACGGTTGTAGAGGCCTCGCTGCTGGTTGCCAACGTAGTAGTCTCGGTGCCAGCCTCAGTGGTAGTGGCTGTTGTAGTAGTCTTCGTGGCGACTGTCGTCGATGCCTGGCTAACGGACTCGGTTGCCGTATCGCTATCAGTAATCGCAGTACTGGTCTCAACAGAATGTGAATCCGTGCCAGTCTTGGACGTAAAGCCAGCAGAGGTGGTTTCGGTGGCAGATGTAGTAACGGTCTTGGTGGACGATAGCTTACAGGGGCTGGCATTGGCCACTGAAGCCAAGGCTGCAAACGCAGCAATAATTAGCTTATTCGAAACCATCTTAAGATGATCTCAACAAAAACACAACAAACGAGTGTGGGGGCAAAAAAAAAAAAAAAAAACGAGCGAAGGGACCAAAGGTGAATCAGGGACAAGAGAGCGGTTTTGGGACATTGTCCCTTTTATTCTTATCATGAATCTGGTTAACTAGTCTCTTTAAAATGACGATAGGGGCCTGGAACCCAATAGCTTGAGCACACGGGCCATTTAGACAGAGTTCAGCCGCACTTAAGCATATTTTGGTGTGGCTAATGATTTGAATGCCAATAGTGCTCCAATAGCCTAGAAAATTTGCACCCGTCAGACCAATAACGCTCTTTGTTAGTTGCTCGAAACAGGCGCCATTTCGAGTGACTAGACGCTATTCATACAAGGCGAAAAAAGAACATGTCCATCGAACATATTACTAAAATTATCATCTCTACGTCACAACTTCGTAGTTAAGGTATTTTTCGGTCAAAGATCTCGAAGTAATATTAGACAATCTACCGAGGATGTAGATAGACAGAATCGCACAAGTATGGTCTGATGGTAGGCTGGGCATAAGCATGGTTGAATATCACATGCTTGCAACACTTACAACCTGTGAGGAAATGCTTAAGCGTGATGATCGACGGCCATTACCTGAAATGCTCGATTATATCTGACATGTTGCATATCTCCGATAGCGATGCGAAAATGATACAAGTGGTCGGGAAGCATACCCGATTGCAACCACCAACGAAATTTCGCATTTTAGTCATGATCGACGAAAATCTGGCTCTGAGCTGGCGTATTTTAAACTTGGCAATCACTCATAGGCGGCAGCCAGCGTATTTTGAAGAAATGTCTCGGCGCCACAGTGCTGCATATGCATATAAGCTAGCATTGCCTCAATGGCCCATATTACTCCGAAACAACTCCAATAACAAATCACAGCTGCGGCAAAACCAAGGCCAGCTCGCATGCTCCTTGCAGCCGAAAGTGGGAGTATCTCCGCCACCAAGAGGGGTTTGGGCCATGTTCCTGGATATATATTTCCAGAGCTGCCACTTTTCGGGCTGTTCAGGTATATTCTGTTGTTAATTGAAACAAAAGAGTCTCGCCGAAATGCTTCTTCAACACCTCACATTCGACTATTGGTGGGTTCTGGCCATCGTCGCTTGGTACATCGTGTCTTCTGTTATATCATGGTATCGTCTACGTCATGTCCCAGGACCCTTCTTGGCCAAATTTTCATATCTATGGCTTGCCCGATTAGCACTTAGCGGCAAACAGTATGAAGCTCATCTCGAGCTCAATAAGAAGTATGGACCTATGGTTAGGGTCGGTCCAAAGGAGGTTTTGACCGATGATCTGGAGCTATTGCGCAAAATCAACGGCACCAAAAGCTTATATGCCAAAGGAGCTTCATACAGTGGCTCACGATTGAATCCCTATCATGAATCCCTATTCATGATGAGGGACCCGGTAGCGCATGACAAGATGAAAGCAAAGCTCATCTATGGTTACAGCGGTAAAGAAACGGCAGGTCCAGAAGCTGCTATCGACGAGCAGATTCAAAACCTTATCCGTCTCATTCAGGATAAATATGTATCCAAACCTGGAGAGTTCCGTCCGCTTCTTTGGTCAAAGACATCCGGACTCTTTACCTTGGATGTTATCTCTCGTCTTGCGCTAGGGAAAGAGTTTGGTTGCTTGAGAAGTGATGAAGACATCTACGGGTTTTTCGACACGCTGAGGGAATATCTACCAACTATTGCTTTAACAACAGACGTTCCATGGCTTCGAAATATAGCATTCTCTCCTCTAGTTCTCAGGCTGTTTGGACCAAGCATCAAGGACAAAAGAGGGATAGGAAGGTTGATGGGGCTAGCCAACAACGTCGTTGAGGAGTTCTACGACGGTGATGGTGAAGCCAAACGGGATATGCTTGTAAGCGGGCCTTTTGCTGTTGATCTGGAATTCAAGAGCTACGCTAATGCCTTTAAAGAGTTCATTCAAGAAGCACGGCTTGACCAAGGAAGAATGTGAAATTGAGTCAATCTTCATGTTCGTCGCTGGATCAGATACCACCGCATCTGTTATCAGAGCAGGCATGCTTCACATTCTTGCGACACCTCATGTTTATTCTCGCTTGAAGCAAGAAATTGCAAATACTATCCGCGAAGGATGGGCTTCACAGCCAATTACGAATGCTGAGTCCCTATTTCAACCATACATACAGGTAAGTCATATCAACAGTCAAAAAAGGTTGGCTCACACAAAGGCGTCAAACAGGCTGTTGTATACGAATGTCTTCGAATCCGCTCCATCTCAACAAATATGAGTTTTAAGGAGGTCCCAGCTGGCGGCGAAGTTTATAACGGAAAGCTTCTTCCTGCAGGCACGAACATAGGCATGAATTTCTCAGGGCTTCTCCGATCAGAGACCCTGTTTGGCAAAGACGCTCATATCTTCAGACCAGAGAGATTCACCGAAGTTGATGACGAAACAAGCGCGAAGCTGAAACGAGATGTTGAACTGTCATTTGGGCTTGGAAGATGGAGTTGTCTGGGCAAGCCGATTGCGTTGATGGAGCTGAATAAGATATTCTTTGAGGTATGGCTTTGATCAATGAAATGAGTGAAGCACTAACGAAAACTCTAGCTCTTCCGTCGCTTCGACTTTCAACTTGCTGAGCCGCAAAGGGCAATGGAGTGCGAAAGCTATCTGATCTTTCGTGACAAAGGTCCAGTTCTCCGGGTTACTGAATCTGATATCAAAGATCTCAAATCATTGAAAGAGCAGATGTGACAGAACAGAATTTGAGATTACTTTAGGACTGCAGCAGTGGCGATTTCAGTACACAGTGGCTTTTTGGGTTTCAACTTGAATTAATAAATAGGTTAGCACTACTAAAAGAACTACCAAGGCTGTTCCTTAGGGTCACCACTCAACCACATCCCGTTGATAACGAAGAACTATCCCTCGATCAATCCACGTTCTAGAAGCCCAAAGTAACCCACATAGCAAGTCCACCAACAACCCATGGGAACATCATCCTGACGGCCATTTGCGAGTTAAACTCCTTCATGAGGCTCAGCACGTCGTCAGCGGTAGCCTTCAGGGGCTGGTTCTCATCATTCTTGTCATCGGCAATAGCCAACAGCTTGTATGATGGAGTAAGCATCACCTTTCTCACCCAGATCCATCCAATTGGCATAATAGCCGCCGCTGTAGTCCAGATCTTCCAGGGCAGCGCAGAGCTGTTCTCCTTGTGTTCACCGTAGGCGATGGTTCCAATAACAATGATGGTGGTCAAGTCAACCCACGGCACGGTGGCAGACATGTTCCAGTAGAAGAACTCCCATTGCTTTGCAGCGTCTTTGGGGGACTTTTGTACTATTGGGTAGACTGAGGGGAGGAGGCGGTAGCCTGATGTCATGGTACCGGCGTTGATGAGACTGCCAGCGATTGCGATGCCTTTCAGGGCAGGGAGATAGGCATGAAGGGAAGACATGGCGACAGAGAGCTTGGTGGAATAGATAGGTGTAATTGACTTGTGAGTACTGAAACTCAAGGCATATAATAAGAAGGGCTAATGAAATGACTGTTTCGGATAAAGAAGATTGTTTGAGTGAAATGAACAAGCAGTTATACTCAGTTTTCTGTCAAAACACAACGAGTGAGTGCGGGCAGATAAATCCTTAAAACACTGGACGTTGAGCTTCCGACGCCATCAAGCAAACAGTTATCGCACTGTAAGTAAGCTCATAACATATCACATCCGCTGTCGGCCTTCACCGGTGCTGCCAAGTTTTAGATCGACATTTACTACCCCTCTTTCTGGAATTTCAGCTGTCGTGCTATCGAAGGCATGCAGCAAGCCACTGAACGAGCCGCTCCGTAGTGCTGTTCGTTCTGGGCAAGCGAAGTGCAGGCCACGCATCCGCCAAAAAGCCACATAATATCTGCATTTTCAGGGAGCTAGGGAGCTGCAGCCTGCAGGTATGCAACACAACGCAACACAACGCAACGTTGGGGTGACGACGATAGGATGGCTCTGAGACTTGGGACTGGTTAACGATATTACTTTTGCTTATTGATTCCACCTACAATTGGCTGAATGCATAGACAGGGTTCGAGGTTGCAGTATTGGCTTTGGCGCTTCATTCCGTGTCAGCTTACCCACGCAACCTGCAAGCTACCCCTCCTGTGGCTGCCTGTAGGCTTTACCCAGCAATTCGAACCGCCAACGTGACGATGGAATTTGTCTCCAAGTCCCTTTTGTTTGCGGAAGAAACCCCGCTTTCCAGCGGTCCAGGCTTTGGGCCTCATTGCTGATCTGCACCTGGAAATGCAGGTTGTTGGTGCCCCGGAAACTTTCTCATGTTTGGTCGTGTGCGTTGTTACTCAGTTCATGCGCATCCGTCACACAAGCCCGCCCGATTAAGAGTTGATCGAGTGCAAGGAAAGATATTGACATTGAACACAAGTAAAACGAGTTATGTTTTGATCACTTTATTACTGACTACCTCAGCGAATGTCAACACCTCCATCTGACTAAAATACAGACAAGACCTCCAATTGACTAAAACTTGACTCCAACATCATTAACCAACTTCTTCACGGAGCTGAAGAACTCGGAAAGTCCCATAGTCCACCAGTATCGCCTCGTCCAGCCCTCCTTCGTAGGTAGTCTTTCATCCTGAAAGATGGCCCTGACGTACTCAACTTTAATTTTGGGTCCATTTTCACCCTTCTCACCAAAGCAGCCCATCATCAATGCGAGCTGGCCACAGTTGATTTGATGCTGGTCTGGTCCATACACCAGACCTGGGTTGTCCTTGAGCTGTCGTGCAATGCGTGCCTTGATGAAGGCCGCAAGGTCCTCAGTGGTCATCCACACGCCGTCATGGGTATACTCCAACATTTCCTCGATTAAATCTTGCTGAGGAGCGTTGTTTCCCTCCTTCTGGGCAACATCTCGACGTGACAGAGAAATGTCGTGCTCAATTGCACCATGGGCAGCGAGATTGTCGAGGTTGAGATATTTGTTTCCCATGGCATCAAGCTGGTGTGGATACCAGCAGCCAAAGAAATCGAAGAAGGAGTAAGGGTTCTTGATGATACCCCAGATCCTTTGCCATTTACTGACCGGCTTTCTGAGGTGGGCCTTTGCAGGGTTCTGATACTCGAAGTAGGTTGGGAAAGCAAAAACAGAGCCGAGCAGAGGACTCATGCCGACATGTCTCATTGAAGCATTGAGATCGCTCTTGTAGATTTTCTTTCCGCTGCGCTCAAGATAGCCATGGTTGGCGAGAGCGTTGACGACAGGACAAGGACTCCTGCTGGCGTTTGGGGGAGCTTTGGCGTACTGCCCGACAGCGAGTGAAGAAGACATTGTGATAAATTAACAAACAAAAGATGAAGCTTGTGAGTCAATGTGAAATTGACTTTGCAAACAGAGATGAATGTGGGAGCAGCGATGGTTGTAACAGTCAGAGGTATTATGCCGTAAGAGAGATACTGTGCAGGCCTCCATTACCCAATGGTTGCGATGCACTTCGTATTGGCCGGTTCGAGACCCCAGCACTGTTCCAGGATGCTTTTGTGGCGTCCACTCGAAGGCTGATTATTTCCAATAGCCCCGGAATTGGGCACACCCAACCGCTAGAGTTTGAGACATTGGGGAGATATGCAAATTGATGCCAAAGACAGCAGCGGGGGACTTCTGCAAAGTTTGAGTTACTGCATCCATCCATTGTTGCCAGAGGATGTCAGAAGCTCCATCCTTGCATGCGCCAAAGTGTCAGCAGAAATAGATCGCGATTCCCACCCCAGTGGCAATCTCCGTCAACCTAATTATGATTAACTCAATTAAAACTTAAAGTTCCGGAGATTGACATGTGAAGCTTGCCGTATTGTCCATTCTGTGGCTTGCTGGTCAGCTTTCAGCTTGTCCAACTAACGGGAGCTGAGCACCCTCCCTGTCGCTTAGTGCAGGGGTCCTTTGTAAAACCCCGCGTCGGTCAGCAATCAGAATAATCCATATTCGAATGCCAGGGAAGAATAATGCTGTCTTGATCATGGCATTCGAGAAAATCACGCAGGTTTCACTCTTCCATTCAGCCAGCCGCAGTAGCTTGTATGATAATGTGACCTCAGAAGGCCTGAAGCTCTCAATAAGGAATGTGATAGGGCTGATCTATGTATGATAGCAGCTGGCCGGTCTAACCGTTGCGTGCTCAGCTCCAAACTTTGTCTCGCAGTGGTCTGAGCACTTCCCTTTTAGTCATGGCAGGGTACCATTCCAGCCCCTTTAAGCATTCAGCCAGCCGCAACGGGCCGTGTCAGAAGCTGAATGGATAGAATTGGAAGCGGCTTTAGCGGGAATGTGATAAGGCCTCGCACGGCGCACGCTACTGGATCAACGGCTGAGATATCCGTTGTCTTGCGTGCATGCATGAATGCAGTATTCAGCTTCGAACTCTGTCTTGAAATGATCATATTATGATGTCTTGGCAGGGTAGTATTCTGAATCCGAGGTGATATGATAGATGGTGGATGCACGACGCCAATAGTGGCTTTTTCGACAATGTCAGAGTGACGAATTGACGAATCAGAGACGCTGCAATGCCAGCCACGGCGCATGCAAACTTCGTCAGCTCGAGAAACGTAAGGAATGGAGGTGCCTTGGCGATACGCAAGTCGCGGCATAGAGAATAATGTCTGACGCTGGCCACTGATAGGACGGCGTGAGCGAGCCAAGGGTTTCCTTTTCATGTGTTCGAAGATTGCACCCAATTCTTAGCAATAATTCTTACTCAGGTTCCCCGCATCTAGGTGCGATAATAGGCTCTGGGCTGCACTATATCTCGAGAAATCCAGGCTTTCACTATACAGTGCTTCACCTCTTCCTCAGAACGCATCATCTCAACATTTTGAGTGCATCTCATCCTCTCTATCTCCTTGTTGCTGGCCTCTCAAACTCAATATCTTTAATAAAAGCTGCAGGCCTGTTGGGGCGCTTTCGCTATGAACAGCCACTCCTCCCGGAACGGCCACTCTTCTCAGAATAGCCGCTCTGTACAGAATGGTCGCTCTGCACAAAACGGACACTCACAGAATGTCCACCCACAGAATGGCACCACCCATCAAGAACCACCTCCTATGAGGGAGCAGGATGATGACCTGATGCAGCTCACCCTGCAACTCAGGAACCAAAAGGAAATGGAGAAATACGCAAAGTTCCACGGAGACAAGCTCATCGGCGTTAGTGAACCACATCGTATCTCAGATTCTGCTACTGACATGAATAGAACCCAATTGTCACCCAGACTGGCACCTTGCAGGATCTCAAGCAGGTTTTCAGCAAGGCTAGCAGCTGGGCAGCGTTGAAGCCCGCTATAGATGGACTTATTACCGGCAAACCTAACGTATGTTGAACGAGAAACATCGAGGTATGTTGCTGATAATGTGTATAGTACCAAAGCTTTGCACAACTTGCAGGCAATCTGCCTAATAACAGCGCCCTCCGCCAAGAGCAGATTAATAACCAGGTCAAGGGCAAGTATGACGCTATGTTGCACCGTAAGTCATATCCGTTTTGCCCAACTAGTATGAAAGTTAATTTGATGGAAATAGCACCCCTTACATACCTTGGCAATGCATTTCAGTATAGAACTGCTGATGGCAAGTTCAACAGCGCCCTAAACCCCCATCTTGGTCAGGCTGGTGCTCCATACGCCAAGACAGTCCCATCCAAGACAGGGCCTCTGGGCGCACTCCCTGATCCTGGTGATCTCTTTGACAAGTTGATGGCACGAGAAGACGGTGGTCGCCAGAGCGGATCTGGTCTGTCTGCTATGCTCATCTATCACGCAACTATCATTATCCATGATATCTTCAGAACCAACGATAATGACAAGAATATCTCGGATAGCTCATCTTATCTCGACTTGTCGCCTCTTTATGGATACACCAACGAGATGCAGCGAAAGATCCGAGACGACAAGTATAAGCTTGGACTTTTGAAGCCTGACACTTTCGCTGAGGATCGTCTGCTGCGACAGCCACCTGGCGTCTGCATTATGCTGGTTATGTACAACCGATATCATAACTACGCTGCAAGACAACTCCTGCGAATCAATGAAAATGGCCGGTTCAGAGTTCCTGCCGTGTACGGCAAGACCAAGCTTGTATCTTTGATCAATGAGCTTCTGCCCGCGAGGGATAAGATGACTGGTCAAAAGTTGCCTCTTCCTGATGGTGTCAATGAGATGTGTAAGGCATACGAGAAGCTCTGGAGGAAAGCTCGCGCAAGAAGACCTAGAGACCCACCTGCTGTCCCGTGCGAGCTTCTCGATGAGACTCCTCTTGAAAAAGAAGAGCGAGAAAAGGCCCAAAAGGCTCACGATGACGCCGAGAAGGCTATCAAGGATTTCGAGGCTGGTGACTTGAACCAAAAGCTCGAAAAGTTGACCAAGGACCTTGAGGATCTCATTACAGACAAAGCAAAGAGCATTAGGGACAACAGGGATCACAGTCCCCTTCAGCTATCCGACGATGAGGCTGCTGAGCTGTCCGAAGAGCAAGCTACTGAGTTCGAAGCCATGTGCGAGAAGTTCAAGGAAGCTTATGAGGCCGCTTGGAACAAACAAGATGACGACCTCTTCAACACGGCCCGTCTCATTACCTGCGGCATGTACATCCAGATCTCAGTCCACGACTACCTCAGAGCTTTGATGGGCTTCCATCAGTTCGACACCAACTTCACCCTTGACCCTCGAGCCGACTTTGACCAGAAGAAGACGAGCCGTGGTATTGGTAACCAAGTCACTGTCGAGTTCAACCTTCTCTACCGCTTCCATTGTGCTATCTCTGTCAAGGATGAGGAATATACTGAGGAGTTCATGAAGAATGTCTTGAAGTTCCCCAACCCGAAGGACACTCCCCTTCCCAATTTCCTTGGCATCATGAAGGGTGTCGCAGACCAACAAGCACGCGACAAAAAGAGAGGCAAGGTCACTGAGCCCTGGGATATCACTTTCGGTATTCCACCAGTACCGACACCTGCTAGTGGAGATGCAGAGTCAGGCAATAGCTCTGATAGTGGCATTGCCTTCAATGGTGCTTCTAGTACTGGTAAACCTAAGCCCAGAGTGTACAAGAACTTCACTCGAAATGCCGTCACCAATCTCTTTGACGACGAGGCTATGCTCGATGAACTCACGAAGGCTATGGATGATCCCATATCCAACTTTGGACCTCGCAATGTTCCCAAATGCCTCAAACCTGTTGAGATTATGGGTATTCTCCAAGCACGAAAATGGGAGTGCGGTACCTTGAACGACTTCAGAGACTTCTTCAACCTGCCTCGACATGAGTCGTTCGAGAGTGTGACCAAGAACCAAGAGATACAAAATGCTCTCAGAGATCTCTACGAGCATCCTGATAAGATCGAGTTGTATCCTGGTATCTTCTGTGAGTCTGATGAGAACATGGGTCTTGACCCCGGTCCTAGTGAGTCAAGCTCTGCTCTTTGGTCCGCCATTTTCTCAGATGCCATCACCCTGGTCCGCTCTGATCGCTTCTACACTGTTGACTGGAACACCAACTCTTTGACTTCTTGGGGTATGAAGGAAGTGACGCCCAACGATGATGTCTGCAAGAGCTCTGTCTTCCATCGCCTGCTTCAGCGAGCTTTTCCTGGATGGTTCCCTTCAAACACCATCCGCTTTTTCCATCCGTTCTATACGGCCGAGCAGAACGCCAAATACGCAGAGGCTCAAGGATACAAGGATTGGTTTAAAGAGACCTGCGATCACAATGACAACAAACCTGTCGCTGCAGCTCAAGTGGAGAAGCCTGAGAAGCCTTGGCATCTCAAATCGTACAGCGATATCAGCATTGTGCTGAAGGGTGACGACAGCGGGAACTTCACCAATCCGGCGTACTACTACAAGGCAAACCTCCCAACCGCGGTACAAGCCGTTCTGCATCCTGACGTGGAGGGGCCTACATCATCAAAGAAGATCGACAAGTACGTCGACAGTCATGAAGATAAGTTGAAGGAGTATCTGGACGGTCTGATGAGGGACATGATCAAGAGGGAAGCCATCTCTATGACCAAATCGACATTCCAGGTTGATGCTACCAGAGAGTAAGTTCCCCTTGCCCATCGATTTAAAACACCAACTGATCAATTTGTAGCTTTGCCATTCCCGTCGTCACACATTACGTCGCCGAATTCCTCGGTTTCGGTGACAAGCTCTGCAAAGACCCCACAGAAACCAAGGGCGTTTACAGTGAGAACGAGATCTACCAGCACATCACCAACTGTCAGATCTTCCTCTCGTACAATACCGACGAAACCAAGTGGATGCAGCGTCGCCTGGCCTTTAAGAAGTCGATGCAGGCATTGATCGACTTGGCCCAGCAGGGAACTATCTGGGAGGCCAACCAGTGGGACATCACAAAGATGTTTTACGGTAAGAAGAAGAGTAATGCCATGCATGATCTTGGAGTCTTTGTTGCGACAGAGATTTTGGCCTATCAGAAGGATAAGAGAAAGGCTGCTGCCATTCTGCTTCTTGTTTGTCTGGACTTTGCCTACAATGCAGTTGTCTCGGTAAGTTATTCGACCAGTGGTATAATCATCAACAGATACTAATCAGGATCAGTTCACTGCTACTTTGGATGGCTTCATGACGGATCTTCAAGCAGCTGCAGATGGTCGTCCAAAGAATATGCTCGGTCTCAGAGGAGAGAAAGATTTGCCGAAATGGATCCAGGTCCAGAACGCCGTCTTCAGTGACGCACAAAATGCGGAGGAGAAGTTTGAACAAGTGCTACAGGAGATGGTAACAATCACTGTCAAGCAACCTGTCTACCGCAAGGCTTTGCAGCAAGGCACTTATACCTTTGCGAGTATCAACGACGGAAAGCCGGTCACCATCAAGGAGGGACAGGCAATTTTCCTCGACCTTGTAAGTGGACCCGTCCATTCGAGTCCGTCCGACACTAATTTGCATCAACAGGCAAGCGCGGCTGAAGAAGTCAAGGCTGATGCTATCGAGGCCGAGTTCTTGGCGTCTCAACTCAGCATCGCCGACAAGTACGGTGTCTTCTCACCGCGGTGCTTTGCCACCATCTCGTTGACCTCGATGATCAAGTTCATCGCCCAGATGAAGAACCCTCGTCGCGGGCACGATACCCAGGGCATGCTCAAGAAGATCAGCCTTGACTCCACGCCCGAAGGCTACGCCAATTACATGGCTCCTGGGCGAGTCGCATGGATCGAGCAACAGGTTGACAAGATCAAGAACCAGAGAAAGGCCGATGCTATCTATACATCTGACATCCTCAGGCCAGAGGCTGATACGTATCTCACACCGGCTTGGGACGAGTTCGTGCCCTTCCCCATGACGTGGAAGATTCGCTTCGACGGCTTTGGCAAATCGGATTACGAGTATGGCGCCAATGCTTATGGTCTAGTCGCGACGGATCCGCCTCTTCCGGCTTGCCCGCCATGGTATCAGCCGCAAGGCGCAAGTGCCGAAGGTGGAGCGTTTGCTGGTACTGTCTGTGTCTGTGCTCCAAACGTTCACGGAGATGAGGATAAGCACGACCATAAGCACAAGAATGAAGAGAAGCTTGATGAGGAGGGCAATCAGATACATGAGCATTATTGTCCTTGTGTTGGTGACAAGAAGAAGAAGCATGGACCCATGCCTGCTCAGCTGTCGACGGGATGTGGACTGAGTGGTAACCATAAGTAATACTCCCATAGTTTTTCTCAGTAGTAGTAATTTACTTGTTATTTTATCTGCGAAACCGGCTCGTACTCAAATATCGTAGTAACGTATCCTACATGTCCCCTGCTTGAATTTCTTCAGTATTAGCTCTTCTTCAGTTATCCTTTTCCATCAGAGATCATTTAAGGCAATACATCTATAAAGCAGACGACTTACGTATCTGCCGAAAGATAGGTACTGGAAGGACTGAGAAGAAGAAGAGGATAACGTGGTCAATCTAGCTTTAATCAGAGTTTAAGATAGACTTTAATATAAAAAGTTTATACCCCAGCAGATTAGGTGGCTGTGGCACAGCCTTTGTAGCTTTCGTAAAAACATAGTCAAATCACAATAAGTGCCCCGAAGAGGGTTAGTAGTATTAGCTGTCATTTCTTTTTTGGATTGGTCGTGGAAACAGGTAATAATTTCCAAGGCGCTTGATTATTAGCTATCGGGCTATATCGCGTAAGTGAGCTTCTAGGCAAGACATCAAATACCCGGTAGATTGAGAAATTCTTTGCCCCTCTAGAGACATAGTAACATAACCTATAACCACAGATAAACTGTAACCTTTATTACCCTATATAAATAAGTATTCGCTGATAATATTACTACTATAGA
This sequence comes from Fusarium austroafricanum, assembly GCA_012932025.1. Taxonomy (NCBI): domain Eukaryota; kingdom Fungi; phylum Ascomycota; class Sordariomycetes; order Hypocreales; family Nectriaceae; genus Fusarium; species Fusarium austroafricanum. The sequence continues at coordinate 175,388 of JAADJG010000200.1, forward strand.
GTATATAGTATATATATGCTATTAAAAGACTTACATTATCTGGTGGATTACCTTCGTACTCATGCCTCTTAATTCGGTGTCATCTAACAATTCTATGGCATACATCATCAAGACCGATTAAAACTGTTGTCTTCAGACCATAATCATTAATCAGTGATGGAATGTTCAAACTTAAACTGCCACTGATTAGGATCTTCTTAATAAACAGAAGGAAGATTAACGCGCAGATCCTGCAAGGGTCTAACGGAGATGACGTTGCAGCATCGTAAACTGTGTGGGATGCCGGAAAGTTTGTTGGGTTTACGACGGACAAGCTTTGACGAGGCTGAAAGTGTTTATTTTATTTTTGGAGGCATTGAACTTGGCAACAAATCCACCCGAACATCATAATAACTTTGGTCTAGGCTTAATAGCGCAATGCGTTATAGCCATAGAAATCTCGACTGACTTGTTTGTCTCTCAGGCTGTTAAATAGATAAATCTGCACTAAATCACTCGGCGAGACAGACTAAAATCACACACTCTCTCGCAGTATTTTCCTATTGCGGGGGATGTTAGCTCCGGGCATGATAAACTACCCCAGAGTCCGCTGCGGAGGCTATGGTAGTTTTCGCTCCCACCAGGGCGCATGTAATAACCGAATCGGTACTAGAAAGTTCTTCAAGGTCATGCAATCCTAGCCGAACCCCGCCTCACCTCGGCTATGACATAAAAACAGCAAGGGTCAACGATCAACGATCAACAAGCTCACGAATAAGGATAGAGTTTGCGCCCCGATAATGACGACTGTAAATCAACCAGTTGTGACATTGCAAGTGGGACCGTTGGTACGAGAAAACGTGTCAAAGGCTTCCCTTGTTCTTTAATGGAGAATAGTTACCTGAATGGGCACTCTCCGCCACTCTTCATGAACTCTAACCAAGGCCCCAGTCGGGAGAAGCACGAGACTAACGGCAGATGTTGCTCAGGATCAGCTTACAATAGATATCATGCAGATTATAAATATGAGGTGCTGCGCAGTGAATTACACTCAAGTTCAAAACATAACATCTTAACATCGACATCTCTCATCAACATCTCTCATCGACATTTCTCATCGACCTTCCCACCATGTTGCCTAAGCTCCTCACCAATATTCTTTTTTCGAGCGCCGTTACGGCCGCTGCTGCTATCAAGCAGCCCAACGACTGCGATGTCACTTGTCAGACCAGGTATCGCACTGCTCTCGCCCTCGACTCCGCTCGCTGGGTAAACCAGAATATCTCAACAGATGACTTCTACACCAACCCATCGAACCTGTCCTCATACTCCGTTGGTGACCTTGTCAAGTGGGATGTTGTTCCCTCTGACCAGGGTGGCAAGCGGTGGACGCTTCCCGGTAGCTTGTCAATGGCTCGGTTCTTCTACATGACCGAAGACATCGATGGAAAGCCCATCCCGGCCACTGGTTTTGTCCTGACTCCCTACTCTAACCCACTCGGAGCGGATAAACCGTTCCGTACAGTGGTCTGGACTCATGGGACTGCAGGCCTGACACGTCAATGTGCGCCATCTAACCATCGCACGCTATACTACGACTGGACGGGAGCTTTTGCTCTTGCGCAGCGGGGTTATATCGTGGTCGCTCCTGATTATGCAGGCCAGGGCAGCGATATCCCTCAGGGCTTCATGTACGAGTCAGGTGCCCTTCATGCTGCAGATGTCAGCCACGGGCTCAAGGCTGTGCGAAAACAGCTCGGAAACCGCATTTCAAAGGAATGGGTCGTTGTTGGTCATAGCGAGGGCGGAATGACCGCATGGCGAACAGCTGAGCGAGAGGCTAAGCCTGGCAAAGCCACTGGTGGATTCCTTGGTGCTGTTGCTGTCGCGCCAGCTCTTCAGCCCATTAAGCTTATCCCTGAATCTTTCCGACTCGCAAAAGATGGTCCTGCTGGCGATGTTGTCTCTATCATGCTCCTCCAGTCTGTCTCACGTCTTTACAAGTCCATCAAGGTTGAGGACTACGTCACCGACACGGTTCTCAGCCGCATGGCCCTTGCCGATCAAGGATGTCTCGGCGCTGGTTCTGCGCTATATTCTAACTTGACCGTTAAGGAGCTGTACAAGAACACTAGCTGGGTTGAACATCCCGACTTTGTCGACTGGCAAAAGCGATACAACGGCGCTGGACCCCATCCTCTTGCCGCACCTATGCTCGTTATCCAGGGTGATGCCGATATTCTGACCTACGCCAAGTACGCCGAGGAGGACTTTGATGAGACTTGCAAGAAATATCCCGACTCTACCGCTGAGTACAAACTGTATCCCAAGCTGGACCACGGTGTAGCTCTCCAAGCTGGTGAGCTTGACTACATGCCTTGGATCCAGGCCCGCTTTGAGAAGCAGCCTTTGAAGAAGGGTTGCAAGAAGTCTACTGTCAAGCCGGCGACTGATCACTTTACCATCCAGAGCCAGGATTGGATAGTGCAGAATTTAAACTGAGAACTTCTCAGCTGCCAATAGGTAGACCATTCCGAGTTTGTATATACTTCTACAATTGTGGGTGATGTAATAGTCACTCAAGTTTTTATAGCAGATATAATTTTAAGATAGTTTATAGACTCCTCGTTTTATAGTTTGAAAATATTCGCAAAGACATTATTCAACCAAACGCATAGTTTCTCACTGGTGGGTAAACAAAGTTTCAGCCCTCAACCTATGGAAACATTTATCTGTTTTGATTTGACAATCTGCTGAGCCAGTAAAGTTCATAAAGGATCAATGTTCCATTGATCAACCTACATCTCGTAATCTTCTGATATATTCGTGACTGCCGTGTTTTCTTCTATGTAGTCGTTTCTCATAAGTAACTCGGGTTTATCTCTCGTTGACAGAGTCAGGATATTGATTCACCACGAGATAGTAGATAACGTTTGAAGAAATTTTGGCGGGTAAGAGAGAGCAAAAGCTAAGTATTGAAGGACTTTTACATACAATATGGCAGCTACAGAGGCTTTTCTATTGATGCTGGACTTTCTTGACAAGAAGGTGAAAGATTTATGTCATATGTCCCTAACATGCTAAAATCAGGTGTGAAATATTACGCTAAGCCACTGGATCAGGCACCCATTAACAAAGGCCCTCGTTATCGAAATAGCAAGGAATAGGGCTTCTATCAGCTTCTTCACATGAAGACATGCTTTGCGATTGTTACTACAGTAGCCGTCCAGCCACTGAAAAGTATCTTACATTCTTGTTGGCCAGATCATAGATATTCCTTTGCCATTCGCGGTTGTGCGTTGGTGGCTGAAGTATTCCCTTCTCAGTGGCCAGTTTGGCAAACAAATGGTGGACTGGGAGGCCCACCAAAGCATCATATGTACCATGTCCAATATCTTTGTTCGACGTCAAATCCAATTGATTTCTTGTTTAATCCTTTCATCAGCCAGCCAACGAATAGACTTTCTTTTATACGACCGCTATATCAAATCACCATGGACACAATGGATTGTGAATCTCTAAAACTGGTTATTCAGCTCCAGAGAGAGGATCTCAACTTCTTGGAGCATTCTAGTAAGGGTAAACGGCGTGCGGGGGAGCTCTCGGATTCAGATCTGGCCCTTGAAGCCTGTCGTCATGAAATTGAGTTATTGGCATCACAGGTTTATGACCAGATCATGGCTGCGAGTATCTCGAGGGCTGTTGAAACGGATGGCGCCTTGATCAGAGAGGCCCGACTGGCAGAAGAACAAGCTGCCAGAGACCACGAGTTTGCTATCAGGCTCTCTACTGATCCTAACGCTCGGGCTGGACCAGCTGCTCCTGAGGGTAAGAAGACAAAGGAGTGTACGGATGAATCAGACGATGATTTGATCAATGTCTTGAAGTCAATAAACCTGGGAAATGACCAGAGTCTGGGCCAATCGGAGTCATCAAGCTGGGCGGCATCGCGCCAACCGTCTAAAACTCGAGAATGCATAGCCTGCGGCGACCAATTTTCTCCTCTCGCCCTCTCTCGCTCACCATGCTCTCATGAATACTGCCGTGAGTGTCTTCTCAGCCTCATCAGCTCCTCGCTCCAAGATGAGTCTCTCTTCCCTCCTCGATGCTGTGGACAAAACATTCCCGTTAAGCAAGGTCGATGGATTTCCGCGGAACTTGTCGGTCAGTTCCGAGCGAAGAAGCTAGAGCTCGAAACCCCAAACCGCACTTATTGCAGCGAGCCATCTTGTTCTACATTCGTTCCTCCTGCTTTTATCGCGGCAGAGACGGCAACGTGTCTCAAGTGAGTTATGTATTTGCAGACGGGCTTGCGGCGGCAGCCAGTCATCACAATTATACTCAACGTGTCTAGGTGTAATCGAAAGACTTGCATCCATTGTAAGGGACCCCATCATAAAGGTATCTGTCAGAGTGACAGTGCGTCGCAAGAAGTTCTTCGGCTGGCGGCTCAGAATGGTTGGCAGCGATGCTATTCCTGCAATCGGCTCGTGGAGCTGGACTTCGGATGCAATCACATGAGTAAGTCTCGCATTTGTTACTTCAGTTCTATGCCACTGACACAAAGACCAGCTTGTGTATGCAGGGCCCAGTTCTGCTATGTTTGCGGTGAAAAGTGGAAGACTTGCAGGTGTCCGCAATGGCAAGAAGAGCGTCTAACAAGACGGACCCACGAGCTTGTAAACCGCGATGGAGGCCATATGAACGCCAGGGCACGACAGGCTCTTTTTGAACAACACAGGGTCAATTTGATGGAGAACCACGAATGCACCCATCGGACATGGAATTATCGCAGTGGCCGTCGCCGATGTGAAGAGTGCCGCGATGTTCTACCCAACTATGTCTACGAATGCAGACAGTGCCATATCATGGCATGCAGGCGATGCAGATATAACCGTCTCAACTAGAATAGTCTAGACATTTTTCTCTTCCCTTCTCTTCTCACTTAAGCATAGATCAGCTTATCGCCCAGGTAGGGCTGACTTGAGGCCCAACTGAGTAACCATCTCGCACTTTTCTCCGCTCTAACATCTGTGCAACCTGCCAGAATTTGCAATATCTTTCGAAGATTTTATCGCAATACTACCTAATTCGCCTCACTCACTGCCTAAAGCCAAGCCGCCCCTGCATTCCAGAAATCCTAGTGGCACATCATAAGGCCAAACTAATCCTACTACAGCAACGATCCCATCAAAACTTCGTATAACCCCACTAAAAACAAAAAACTACCGAGGAAATACGGCACTTCAGCCAGCAAAACCCGTCGCACTGACCTTAATAACGTCCGTTCGCAGCATCCGTCAATTGGGATCAGCCACATAAAATCTCCCCCTTTGAAGAAAACAGTGGAACGCACGTGCAGTCTTCAAGTCTTTTTAGGCCCGGTTGCGAGTTCAAAATTTTTTTTGAGTAGGTAACTATCTGTCCTGTCAGTCAACATGATCAAGCTAGAAACACGTCAGGAGTGGGCGTTCGTCAGTCTTGCGACCGTGCAAGCTATCGTCATCATCGCTTTGCAAATGTAGGTGCCCAGTCTTGCAAAATCCTGTCGCATCACTAATTTGCAAAGAACTGTCTTGGTGGAATACCTGGACTGGGTAAATCCTGTAGTGTACCAGGTGCCTGTCTCATATGTCATTCCCATAGCTTCAGCAGTGACTATGCTTGCCTTCGGCTTCCAGGCAGTTCTCGCCGTCGACTCCTGTCGTATCAAGAACAAGATTCAAATTTGGACACAATGTCTCCTCAACATCTGCTTCTCAATAGCCACTGGCATGCAGTATTTTCAAGTCGAATTCGCGGCCGGTAGAGTTAGCAAGGGCTACGATATGTACCGTACGCCGTTTGCAGACAATCGTAAGCCTTTCTGGGCAATCGCAAAGCCGATATCGATTACTTGTGTGGCTTTTTCGTCAGCCTGCAGTCTTTGTATGTGTTTGATGGCATTTTACCTTCATATGGAATTTGCCTGGTCTTTGTATGAGCACATCAGCCCTGATTTGAAGATGACAGCGAGACATGTCAAATACTTGGTAAGTGGGCACAGCAACATACGCATCATCACAAACACTGACTAAATAGACATACCTGGTATTTCTCAAAGTCTCACTCCTGCCTCTATGCTGTTTCCTGATCACATATGGCACCATCGATGTCCATTACGTTCAGCCCGAGTTTGGAATCACAATGGCAATTATTCCGGTGTCTGTCATTCATGCAGTTCTCTCTGCTCGATGCGTCAAAATGGAGTCACTAATAGGCATGGTTGTGGTATTGGTATGTATTCCCCATCATTAACATACTCAAAGCTAACATCTTTCAAGTTTTTCCATCTTGCAGCTATGGGCTATCTCATCAGCAGGCTAATCGTTCTGAATGGCACAGGCCTGCTGGCGAAGACGTTGATGAAGGAAGAAATGCTGTTATTTGCATCTTTCGCGCTGGTGTTTACTGTCGTATCAGTAGTGGCGGCGATAATATGTATGATGAACTTTGGAAAAGGGTTGAAACCGTTGCTATTAGGTCAAGGCACAAATGATGCCCCTTCGAACGCAATGGAGCTGAATCCTCGACACCTCAGCCTTCGGACGGTTAACTCCGATCACATGTCCAAGCGCTTCGACATTGATTAAAGATCATTTTGAAACAATTCGTCACGATAGATGGCACCAGAGGAAACATAGCTAGGTGTTTATGTGATTTAACACATGCTTCTGGATGAAGAACCCCGCTGGCTTCACGAAAGCTCAAGCAACATAACGTATAATAATAGTAATTTATAATTCTTTTGTCATTGCAGCAGTTATGCCCTTCAATCAATGACAAGGAACATTCAATATTGCTTTCGAGTTGGAAAAGTAGTGTCCCATCGGGTCGGGAGCACAAGCGTGAAATTTTGTGCTAAGGTGTACTTATAGTGCGTAACTCGCACGTAATCTATAGTACTTTCTAGCACGTATCTGGGCATCTAGGTTAAGCAGGTTGCCTGCCCCGGACCGAAATAATAAAAACAGTTTGCATTGCTTTAATGTGCAACAACCCATCACTAGTTTGTTAGGCTTCTCCATCTAAGTAAAAAGTGCACTATGCTTTCAATTCGTCAATCTAACCCGGTATTTGCTTGTGAGCCTTGTGGTGAACTTTACATTTACAATTAGTTCAAAATTGCTATTCAGCCGCTCGAAGCCACGTCTCGGCAAACCGACTCATCAGTTTCATGGGAGGCATACAATAGATCTTCTCGCCCCTCATGATGATTCTATTTCGAGCTTTGCATCTGTAACCAAGATGACCATGCCTTCCACGTTGACCGTAGTTACTCTCTCTTCCGCTTCATCCTCCACTGCGTGGAGACGCACAACAATGTATCTCACTGTCCTCGTTGTAACATTAACAACTTTGCTATTCGCTGGCCTCACTTCATCTATTTACATAATTAAAGGCAAAACACCATCTCTCAGAGGACAATTTGTTCTTCAACGGGATTTATGCAAGAGAACCACCAACATCAACTTCTGGGAACACCTTGGTATCAACGCTATTTTAACAGACATTCTGACATCGTCTAATTGCTTTATGTAAACTTTGGTTGCTCCAACCAGGCGCGAGGTGGACGAAGCCCACGAATCAGGTGGTTGGATGGAAATTGGTGTCCGGTCAATTGGGAATATCCGTTTAATCCCCCACCGCAGAGTTCTTTTCTGAGGCCTATTTACTCTCAGTTCTATTCCTTTGCATATAATGTTCAATGGCTGCATTATGGAAGGCAAAGCAACAAACGGCTTTTCGCTAGTTATAGTATCGGAGTCATTTTTAAAGGGGTCTTCATATGGGTTACCGCCTGTTATATCTTTTGGAACCTCTGCTAACGAATATAATAGCCCGGGCTTCCTTAACGAGACGGTAACCGATATTGCCCGATCTGTATTATCAAACCGTTCTGCAGCTTAGGAGCACATCTCTTTTGAAGATTATATGCCCGTTATAATCGTCCTGGTACTAGTCTGATAGATTATCGGAATGTCATTATGGTCGTGAGTTATGGAACGTCAAAAACGGATGAATACGATCTGAGGTTTTGCGGAACGCCACCTCTTGGTTGGACATCTTCCAGTCCAATGACTCTTACGGGAACTACAACCTCCAGTTGGAAACTTCGCTATGGTGGGCGGGTATCATCTACCGGACTGGAATGTACTCAGGGTCAGGGATCTTAAAAGACCAATACATCTCTCTCCCAAGCTACCCAGGCAAGGAGGGGTTCTGGTACTATGCCGGAGAGAATCTTTGGGGCTCCTCAAGTAGTTAACTTGACCCTGCGACCGGAAAATGACCATGGAAAAGACGCAGATGCTTCCGGGCTATGAATCCATGCAAGCCCATTACTATCTTTCGGAAAGGTTCCAGGCCTCCTGTGAACTAACTGTCTCAAACCTTTTACTACTAATTGTCTGCATTATGTATGGACTCAAGACCTTCCTTTGCATACTGGTAGTAAGAGTTGGACTTTGGGAAAAGAAGGCCGCCCTTTCTTTAATGACCCCTAGAAATATAATTGCGTTATTTCTTGGAGGTATGGTATTTATTGAG